>VNJO01012422.1:0-32305 GCA_008042535.1 Drosophila tani | reverse complement strand
TATAGTAGTTCGATTTCGGTCGTTCCGACATATATACTGCGTGCTAAAGAAATAAGACTATGCTGAAAATTTCAGCTCGATAGCTCAAAAACTGAGAGACTAGTTCGCGTAGAAACCGACAGACGGACAGACGGACAGACGGACAGACGGACAGACGGACAGACAGACGGACATGGCTAGATCGACTCGGCTGGTGATGCTGATCAAGAATATATATACTTTATGGGGTCGGAGATGCCTCCTTCACTGCGTTGCAAACATCTGGTCAAAATTATAATACCCTCTGCAAGGGTATAAAAATGTAAAATTCTACATGTAAAATGTAAAATTTACAAAATTCGATGTTTTTTCAACATTACTAAAATGGTTCGATTTTCAATGATCCAATTACAGACTGCAAGGGTATACCAACTTCGGTTTACCGAAGTTAGCTTTCTTTCTCGTTTTTTTTGCTACCGCTTTCGTGTGTTTTTGTTTTTGCTAATGTTCTCGGGTCTCTCTCATCAAAAGCTACAATTTGTTGCAATCGTAAAACGATGATCTACCGCTCTGCTACATCTAATGAAGCGACAAAACAGACTGCAGAGCAGAGTAAATGCTTTCTATTTGTATAGCTTCCGCTCTGTTATCGCTCTGTAAAAAGCCAGAGCGGGTGCTAGAGCGATATATTTATTGCTCTTAATGCTACAGAGTAGAATATTCGTACGCTGGTTACGCCACTCTGGACTTTTTTAAAAATCCCAATGTTTGTATTACTCTTAAAATCTGTTTCACTTTTAAGAATTGACCTAGATTATTTTTTAACTAAAATAAGTAAAATAAGTAAAATAAGCGTTTTGAGGTGAACCCTCTTGCACTAATATACTCCTGCAATGTTTTTTTTTTCTTGAAACCACGTTTTTTAAACTGGTGTACACGATATCCCAAAATCTACCAATGGCTCAAACTTCTACCTCATATTTTTAAATGTACTCGCTATGGTGCAGCATAGGATTTTTTGGATTAAGGACCTCGTTTTAAAGTTATGAACTTTTAGAGATTTTTTTTTTTCGAATTATATCCTTTTTTTTAAACAGCTGTAATTTTTAAACAAATTTTGTTTTTTTAAATCCTGTGATGCAAGATACATTTTTTCTTGGTATTTTTCGACGTACCGTTATTCCGGGATCATGTACACCATGCGCAAGGATTTTGGAAAAAGCGTCCTACTAAATGACTCATAACTCTGCCATTTTGATTTTTTTTAAAAGTTTTTTTTTGTTTTTATTATTTGAAGTTGGGGTACATGTAGAATATAAAAACTTTTAAATTAAATCTTTGTGTTCCTCAGGAAATTTGGTTGTTTTTATACCATGTTTTGAAGCCGGTAGGGTGTCGTAAAGTAACCCCTTAAGAAATCCATTTTTTTATTTATCAGAAAATCAAAATATTCTTTCAATGACATTTTAGAGTGGCCCTAGTCCTTAAGAAGCTCATACTAATTTTTTTTTGGGTCTCTGTTTTTTGCGATTTCTGTTAGCTTTACGTAGCTAGCATAGTCCGAGATGATCTCGAACACCTTCGAGGAATTGGCTAAGTCGTCCATGGTTCTGCATTTTTCTAGCCAATGTCGTGCTAAAGTATTTCAAAGAGCTTGTTGTTCGGAAATACTGTGACCGAGAAAATATCTGGTGTGGTCTGGAAAAATGTTTTTTTTTTTTTTTTGACATAATATAAATGTTTATTTTACGTTAAGGAACCTATTTAATGGCTATAAAACGTAGGACTGGCAGGAGGAACAAACATAGCATGGTAAAATAACAACAACGATAAGTAACAATTTTTGATTAAGAATGGAAAAATTTACAAATATATGTCGCTTTTTTTGGATTATTGGTGAGCTCGCGTTCTTTGCCTCCCTCTTGTCCATTGGTCTCCTGGATGCCTTCTCTTCAGCCTTCGTCTGGTCATCGGATTAGCCAATGAACCCGCTAGGTGGCCTATGCCTGAAGCCGTTCGTTGTAACGACTTGAAGGACGATCTGCTCCCTCACTGTGGGAATGTGGAGGTCGTTTACGATGTCAACATTCCTTGCATACCAAGGCGCATTTGTGATCGTGCGCAGCGCTCGGTTTTGGACCCTTTGCACTCTCATAATGTGTTTTTTTTTTTTTTAGCAGCTCCTAAAGTAGATTCTTTAAGATTATGAACATTTCTAAGAAAAGTGACGTACCATTTGTAGCAGCTCACATCATTCTTCAAAATCGCTCAAAAATTTCCAACCTCAGACGATTTCGCTTTAAGGCTTGACAAGAATGAAACCAGCACGCATTTAAATCTGAAATCTGAATAAAATGTGGAATGTTCAAATTCCGTCTAACCGTCTGTCCGTCGGTCGGTTTTTACGTGAACTAGTCTCTCAGTATTTGAGTTATTGGGATGAAATTTTCAGCATAGTCTTATTTCTTTAGCAAGCTGCCATAGGAATGATGGAGAAATTAATGTAATGAAATTAATTATTATAACTTATCTGTTTTCAACGTACTTTTATCAATTTAGAGATATAGCTGTTTTTTACGGTTCTAGAATTTCGGTTTTAATTTCATTAAGATCGGACAACTATAACATATAGCTGTCATTGAAGCAATCGGCCGACTTATATGAAACTGTAAAATTCTACATGTAAAATTTAGTATGCAAAATTACAAACTTAGATCTTTTTTTAAGTTTACCAAAATGGATCCATTTTCAATGATCAAATTGCTGACTGCAGGGGTATTCAAACTTCGGCTTACCGAAGTAAGCTTTCTTCCTTGTTATAGGTATAGCTCGCCTAGCTAATACGGTTGGATCTATCTACGTGACTTTTTTAGTTTGCAACGTCGAACAGTGGCTCGTTTGCTCAAAACACGTTGCAAGATTAATAACTTTTGAACTATTGAAGTTATGTACTTAATTTTTTATTTATATTAATAGGAAAGTCTCCAAAAATTTTTAATGTATTAAGTTTTTTAAATTACGCCGACAAAAAGGGGCGTAATTAATTCGGTAATTTTAGTTATTTACTAAAAAAAAATACATTTTTCATAGGAATTAATGAATTTAAAAACTCAAATGATTTAACATTTTTTAATACTAATTCTATAAATAAAAAAAAATGTATATAAAAAAATAAATTAACAAAAGCTATTCCTTTTGCTGCCTTGCAGTTTTCCATACTGGCCGACTACAATGTGTCAGTTTGGTAGCATGGGTTGATATGAACAATTATTAATATCTCAAAATGAGCACAATTGTAGCAATGGTTTTTTCTTTTGTTTGTTTGTTCAATATATCCACAAATTTTTGGTATTGTATAGAGCTCTGCGAAAAAAGAATTTTTTTTTTATTTTCAACTATAAATTAAAAATTGGGTAAAAAATTACGTCATTAAAAAAAAACTAAAAAAATAGAAGCTCAAAAATAAATTCGCTTTTCTTTTTAATTTAGATTTAAAATTGGTGGTTTGAAACAGAAAAATATTTTGTTTTCTTTAGACTTAACTACCTAAAAAAATTTTTTTTTTTAATCTGTTGATTTATCGTGTTTTTTTACTTTGCTTTAAATACAGAAAAATTTTCCAACTTTGAGCAGCGACTATAAATACTAAAACGAGAAAGAAAGCAAACTTCGGTAAACCGAAGTTGGTATACCCTTGCAGTCTTCAATTGGATCATTGAAAATCAAACCATTTTAGTAATGTTGGAAAAACATCGAATTTTGTAAATTTTACATTTTACATGCAGAATCTTAGACTTTCGTATAAATCGACCTATCGCTTCTATGGCAGCTATATGATATAGTGGTCCGACCTTAATGAAATTAAAACCGTAATTCTAGAACCATACAAAACTGCTATATCTCAAAATTTATAGAAATACGTTTAAAAACAGAGAAGTTAACTTTTTTTTTAGATTAATTTCGCCATCATTCCTATGGCAGCTATAGGATATAGTAGTCCGATTTCGGTCGTTCCGACAAAGTTTTTTAAGTTTTTCTTAAAAATCTAACGATTTTGATAGTCACTCAAGGCCATATAGCCCTTGAGATTGTTCAACTTTTGGTATATAACACAAATCTGGGAAAATTCGCTTTCTCGAGATATTACTCATTAAAATTAGTAGAAAAGATCCCATATACCTAACCTTGCACTATACATAAAAATCATGTAGAGTCATATAGAGACGTGCACAAAGCAATAAAATTTAAAACCATCAAAGGAAATTTAATATAATTTAAATTTAAATGAAATCGTTTTGAATTTTTTTTTTTTTATTTAATCTAATGTTTGCGGTTTCCACTACTTTGGCGGGAAAACAGGAAATTTTTTGAGTTGAATCTACCATCGTCACTTTAATCTCACCTCGTGAAGAGGTGATTTTATTTGATATTTAAACCCGATACCCAAAGGTATTATAGTTAGAGTGTATGTAACAGGCAGAAGGGAGCATCTCCGATCCCATAAAGTATATATACCATATTCTTGATCAGCATCACCAGCCGAGTCGATTTATCCAAGTCCGTCAGACAGATCTCAGAGACTATAAGAGCTAGAGCCACCAATTTTGGGTGTTCCTCAACATGTTCCTTTCAACATTTGTCAATTTTGGGTGTTGCTCAACATGTTCCTAGCAACAGTTATCTTTGTTGGATGTTGATCAACATCCAACATCTAGCAACATTTGTCATTAGTGAACATTTTCATTTTTCCATGTTTATGGGCTATTTAATTTTACCCACAATGCTTTGGGTACCGGGTTTCTCACAGTCGTTCACACTCGACTGTAGCTTTCCCACTTGTTTTAAATTTACCGATATGGATCGATTTTCAATGATTCAATTGCAGACTGCAAGGCTTGCCGAAGTTAGCTTTCGTTCTTGTTTTTTGTGGCCTTGGCAAAAAAAAGAGACAAAATTCGCTTTTTTTTCAGAGCTCGGAATGTGTGTTCAAGTTTCAGGTATAGTTCTCAAATGGCGGCGGTTTGCAATTGCAAGCAAGCATAAGCAAAGCAGTACATAATATTATCCTAACTTATTTAATATTTTGCCTCTGCTTGACACGAAGCCTCATTAAGCCTAATGCAATTGTTCGGAACCTTGGCGTAGATTGTTGAAGTGTGATTCTCGATCGGGGGATTGGGAAAAATCTGGGTTCAAGTCCTATTTTTTTTCTACTAAACTTTGCTTTGTTTTTTTTTTATTTACAAACTCCTTTTTACCAGCCATTGTAAATAGAGAAAGCAGTTAAGATCCTCACGCAATCAGTATAATTAATCAGTTAGATACAGTTTTGGGGAACGGGACAAACAAATGGCAATAGAAATTCTACAATCAAACATTTGAATTTAATATTGTTTATTTACGAATTGACAAAAAAAACTAACACAACCAAAAGTAACCCGAATCGAAAAAGAGCAGCAGGAACGTAAAGCATTGCAGCAATCGGAAACAATACATTTATTTTTATTTTTATGTTTTGATCAATTCTGACCAAATTTATAATACTTTCAGCAGGGTATTTTATTTTTACAGCGGGCGAAACCGCTATGGGAGTGTTAGTAATTACATAATTTGTAGTTTTATTTCCATACAACCAATATTGACAACCAATATTGGCCATATAAGATGGCTTGAGAAAGTTAACAATCTTGAAAGCTTGCAATTCATTCGGTCATCAATTTCTTTTGAGACCCGTTTGCCTCTTTGTAAATCTATATAGATTTTTTTTTTGAATAAATATTGAGAATGTTATAATGAAAAATGAATTTTATATTTACCATACACTTGAAGACTTGAGGTCTTGAATAAACACAGAATATTTTCATGAGCATGTGTTTACATTTTGCAAATGTCTGTTTGCACACTCAGTACGTTTCTTACTGCCGGTTGGTAAACATGTGCTCACATAAGAATAATCCCTATATGTGCATATATACGATATACATATGAGTATATACATACACACATAGTTTTTATAAAAATGATTAGTAAATAAATAGGAAGTAATACAGAATATGAGTTCAATAGTAATTTTACATTTTTTATTGTATTTGTTTGAAATATGTACAATACAATTTGGACGCAATAATAGTTAGAACGTCAACATTTCTCACTTATTTGTTTTAGAAAGAGAGGTAAGATAATGTTCTTAACGCTTTTTTGACCAGCGCTTTTTGCCTGTTCAGGTTTGATTAAGATCCTCAATTATTACATACGACTGTATAATATTTGGTAAACATTTAATAATATTACATATGTATATACTTATAACCATTTGGAATTTATTTTATATCGAATATTATATGTAAGCTACATGTAGTATACATATATTTAATACTATTTCATATAAGTGTTATCTATTTACCGAGAACAGTAATTTAATTTAATTTAAATTATTTGTTGTCTTTTACCCGTCGTTAAAATTAAGTTTATTTATACATTATAACATTATAACGTACATTTGCTTTGTTTTAATCGTGTCCCTTTATTTTTGGGGGTGCTCAAGAAATCGCTAAAAAACTAAGCAGATAGTCTTCGTTATATTCTTATTATATGTAAGTGAGAACGGGCCAGATCAGACGGCTATATTATAAAGCTGCCATAGAACGGGAACTTACGCTAACTTCGGCTAGCCGAAGTTTATATACCCATGTAGACAAATTTAAAAAATTTTAAACTCATTGATTGATTAAAATATTGGATGATAAAAAAAGGTTTAAATCCAATTTTTTTATATCGGCAAATATGGCCCAATCGTTTTTATGGTCAACCGATTTGGATGCTATTAAAAATTGATGGCTTTTGAAGTGAAACTTCTTTAGGCGCGTTATGGATTTTCGGGGACGGAGTAAAACCGATTCTTGACCGACACGAAAATGCGCGTAGTTCCTGTCACTCTCACACCGCTGGCGAACGATCTTCCTCTCCTCTTCTATCCTCTCTCGCTCTCAGCGCGCTAGCACAAAGTTGAGAGCGTAAAAATCTAAAAATAGAATGCGCATGTGAGCACGTGTGTTCTTGAGCGAGAAGACGCTTTTTAAGCCGAAATCATTTCTGTGACAAAACAAATTCATTTACAGAAGTAGAAAAAAGGGTGAGAGGTGTGTGTGTCAAAAGAACTTCTGATTGAACAGGTTGCATACAGATATTAACAGGTTAAGTATGCATTAACTATTTTTGATTGGCACCATAATTCTTATCCATCTTTTTCGACCTGGAAATGAAAATATGTAATGTGTCTTCTTCTTCTTCTCGATCGGTTTGTTTACTTTTGAGAGTCGAGAGCTGTGCGCTGCAACAGAGTCGCAACAATATTTCGTGACCTCTGAATTTAAGCGGCAGTCTAAAAAGGCAAATTTTTGGTTTCCTACAGAATTTCAGTGTTAAAAAAATGATTATGGTGTCAATTTATATCTCACCAGGTAAATCGATTACAGATATCAAAGATTTTATCCACCACGTGCTTCTGCCATACACAGAGGATGGTTCGAGGTTATTGAATAAGAAATATCACGAAATTCCTATGATTAATTCGGGAGATTTTAATGTTAATTTCGCGAGGGAAGAATCTGGTGAGATTTGGAACTTTTTCAAAAACACCCTCAATTTGGATATTGTAAATGATAGGAACATTAGCACGACTAGACACGGGATAACAATCGATACAGTTTTTGCACGATTCATTAAGGATTTGAGTGCTCATGTATATATCTCGCACTTTAGTTACCATAACCCAATTATCACGACATTAGGAAATGATATTCATGAAATTGATAATGAAAATGTCACATGATAGGTAAATTGTCATTGTATTTTCTTTGTAATTTTTAATTATAATATTGTTAATTAGGTAATATTGTATACTTGTAAATAAATTGAACATTTTTGGAACTATACATTAATCGATCGTCATTCATCTATAAGAAAATATTAGATACAAAAATCCATGCTTCGTCCTTGAATTATTTAACCTCTAATCTTCAAACTAACCTAAGACAGAAAATAAGAGATAATGAAATGATAAGAGAGAGAGGAATACTAGAAGTTTCAGTTCTGTCGTGCGTAGCCTGGACACACCCCTTTTTATTATCCGTTTGACCCCACCTTTGCCTGTGAGCAGTTTAGAGTATAACCATTTTCGTTCAATTCACTTTGGTTCACTATTTCATTCTAAAAGTTGTATATATATTCTATTGTAATATAATATTAAACTATGTATATATATTTTGAGGTTTTTGCAAGGTATAGATTTAGAGACAACAAAACTAGTGGAGAAAAAACGCATGTAACATGTTTTACTGCCCGGTACCCATAAGGTACCATAAGGCAGAAGGGGACATCTGCGACCCTGTAAAGTTTATATATTCCTGATCATCGCCCCCAGCTGAGTCGATTTTTCCATTCCCGATTGTCCGTCAGTCTGTCCGTGTTGGTTAACAGATCTCAGAGACTATAAATTTGGTGACAGCATTCTAATCTGTTGCATTCGGGGACGTTTTCCGAAAATTTGAGTAAAATTGGATGATATTCATGGAAGTTATTAAACAATAAAGTTTCTGTGTATGCTTCTTCTTTTTCTATGTTAAGACTACCAGTGCGGGTTGCGCACCATGACCCTAACAAGTGAAACCCTCAACATGTTTCTAGCAACATTTGTCAACATTTTGTTTTTTCCATGTCCGTGTGCTATTTAATTTCACCCACAATGCTTTGGGTACCGGGTATCTCACAGTCGGTCATACTCGACTGTAGCTTTCCTACTTGCTCAAAATGTAGTTTTTTTTTTTATTTATTTGTGTAAGCCTAAAATAAATTACCGAAACTAAGTTTAAGACGAGAAAGAAAGCTAACTTCGGTAAACCGAAGTTGGTACACCCTTGCAGTCTGTAATTGGATCATTGAAAATCGAACCATTTTAGTAATGTTGAAAAAACATCGAATTTTGTAAATTTTACATTTTACATGTAGAATTTTACATTTTCATATAAATGGACCGATCGATTCTATGGCAGCTATATGATATAGTGGACCGATCTTAATGAAATTAAAACCGTAATTCTAGAACCTTAAAAAACTGCTATGTCTTAAAATTTATAGAAATTCGCTGAAAAACAGAGAAGTTAAATTTTTTTTTACATTAATTTCGCCATCATTCCTATGGCAGCTATAGGATATAGTAGTCCGATTCCGGTCGTTCCGACATATATACTGCGTGCTAAAGAAATAAGACTATGCTGAAAATTTCAGCTCGATAGCTCAAAAACTGAGAGACTAGTTCGCGTAGAAACCGACAGACGGACAGACGGACAGACGGATAGACAGACGGACATGGCTAGATCGACTCGGCTGGTGATGCTGATCAAGAATATATATACTTTATGGGGTCGGAGATGCCTCCTTCACTGCGTTGCAAACATCTGGTCAAAATTATAATACCCTCTGCAAGGGTATAAAAACCCTTTTGTTATATATATATATATATTTTTTTTTTCATTGAAGTTAAAACAAATAATAACACCCACATGGATGGGCGTTGTGACTTTTAATTTAGCTTATATACTTAGAGCAATAAAACAAAATAGAATAATAAAACAAGAAATAAAGCTAACTTCGGTAAGCCGAAGTTTGAATGGGGTAACGACATAAGTCCGCGCGACATATCACCGATCATACATATTCCCCGCTGAGATATGACGCAAAAGTCAGCGACATATGTATGTCCGCCCAGAATTTAAATATGTTGTTTCCAAAACGCCATATCTCCGCGCAGATCTTGGCGTCATATCTCCGCTCGGAAATGTGTCGTTTTGAAACGACATTTCTCCGCGCGGGCATATGACGTTAAACTCCGCGGGTAGGTACATATGTCGTTTCAAAAGCGACATATGTATGACCGCCCGGAATTTATGACGTCAAACTTCGCACGATGTTCCCCAGCCGAAAACCACTGTTAAAAGACAGTTTTCATTATGCGCTGCGGAAAGTTAAAATTTCCTTCTCGTTTATTTAAAAAAAAAATAATATCATGAAAAAATCTACATTCGTTTAAAGGAAATTCATTTATAAAGCTCAAACACAAAAAAAATTGTTCCCCCTATTCTACGATTTATAAGATAAAAATAAACTTTTGCAAAAATCTTTAAATTTAAATCTTAATTATTTAAAATGAAAACATGGGAATAAATCAGAAAGTAAATTAAAACCATATTTTTTTAATTTTTTACGACCCAAGGATCATGCAAATTTCCAAAAAGTCTATTTTTTTTATTTTTACATTATATATGCAGATTTATCAAACAAATAAAAACTAGATCAGGACAGCTTTCCGAATTGAAACCTATGTAATTTTGGCGTAGTAATGTTTTCTTAGAGTTTGAGCTTTCAAAAATTTATAAATGTATTTCGAAATATTTTTTAAATCAAAATGCAAAACTTCGAGGTCTTTATGAGAGCATTTAAAGGCAAAAAAGGTAGTTAACCCCCAAAAGTCATACATTTTCCGATTGGCCATTTAAAGCTTAATTATTTAAAATAAAAATAAAATATAGTGATCAGAAAATAAATTGTTTACTTTTTTTTTAATTTTTCCATTTTTTTTTTGATTTTGGGGTCATGCAAATTTTCAAAAACACAAAACAAACAAAGCTTTCCAAATTGAAACATATGCTACTTTGGCGTAGTAATGCCATTTTTAGAGTTTGATTTTTCAAAAAAATACATATTTCAAAATATTTTTTTAAACCAAAACCCGAAACTTCGAGTTCTTTATGAGAGCATTTTAAGGCCAAAAAGGCAGTGATCGCCCGCCAAAAGCCATACATTTTCTGATTTTCCATTTAAATCTTAATTATTTAAAATCAAAACTTTAAAAAGTATTCTATATTATGCCAACATTTAAAATATTCAACTCTTACTCAAAAAGTGAGTTTTGATCACAATAAGGCTGTTGAGGACCACTGTTCGCTGGTCTGGTTCATTAAAAAATTTAAACGGAGATATGTCGTTTTAAAAACGCGCGGAGATATGACGCCAAACTCCGTGCGGAAATATGTCGTTTCCAAAACGTTTTGGAAACGACATATCTCCGCTTAGAGATATGACGCCAATGTATGCGCGGAGATACATATGTCGCTATACCGTTTACCCAACTGGTCCATTTTGGTCAATTCTATTTACATTTACCTACACATTTTACATGTACGTTATTACGTATTCATATAAATTAATATAAATAATCATAAAAATAATCGCTTCTATGTAGCTATATGATAATGTTGTCCGATCTTAATGAAATTAAAACCGTAATTCTAGAACCATTAAGATATAGTGGTCCGATTTGCATGAAATTTAAAATGTATAACTACAATAAAATTTAAGGGATCATTTATTTAATCGGTAGAACTCTGCCCAAACGGCATAGAGTCTCGCCATCATTATTTCCACAATCTGTGCATTACACTCCGATGTGGGACTCTCGAAAAACGAAAGCTGCCGCGACAGGCTGGACTTTTGTTTGCTCCTTACTAACTTTGTTTGTCAATTTCACACGTTGAGTAAACCGATCAGCGACAGATCTGACTCGAAGGACCATTTATAATTATAAACAAGTGAGTTTGCGGTTTAATTATAAAACTTTATTTTACACACACATTGCTGGTACGTCTTCTTCTTGTTGTCAGCTGATTCGAACTGTCATTTGATTAGAGATACATACAAAATTATAAATTCTTGACAAAACCCGGGTTTTACAATAAAACTAAAGGTTCGAAACCAAACAAATGGCTCGTTACAAATTCAAAATAAACAAATTTCTTCAAATACATCCAGTGCTCCATTCCACACATTCCAGTGTTTCGATTCCACAAATTTCACTGTCTCCATTCTACACACTCCAGTGTTTTATTCCTGTGTTCCTGTGTAAAGTAGGAAAGCTACCGACTGTGAGATACCCGGTACCCAAAGCATTGTAGCACATGAACATGGAAAAAATTTTGGCATATGAAGGCAAATGTCGATAGAAACATGTTGAGCAACACTCAAAAGAGAGAAATGTAGCTAGGAACATCTTAAGCAACACCCAACATAGACAAATGTTGCTAGGAACATGTTAAGGGAGGGCTAAAATAAGGCTATTTTCGTGATTTTTTTCAAAGATCATGCGATATTTTTACAATTTTCGTTTATTGAATATTAATAATAATATAAATATAAAAAAATATTAAGAAATGAGCCGTTGAGAATGCCTGAATGTTGACCACCTTAATCAAGTTGGAAAGCTACAGTCGAGTGTGACCCAGTACCCAAAGCATTGTGGGTGAAATTAAATAGCAAGAAATAAAATGTTGAGAAATGAAGACAAAAGTTGCTAGAAACATGTTGAACAACACCCAAAAAAGGCAAATGTTGCTAGGGACATGTTGCGCAACACGCACTGACACTCTCTCTCAAAAGCTATGTGCTCAGACACCCGGAAAGTATTTCTGAGCAGTGCTTTAAAACGAGAGGGTGACTATTGACCTCTTGTTTTGACTCAATGCCATTGAACCCTTTTCGATTGTCTGAGTTCTTAGCTTTGGGAGAGAGAAGAAGAATAAGCATACACAGAAACTTTATTGTTTAATAACTTCCATGAAATTACGACCATAGTTTATATAAAGTTTTTTATGATTTTCGGGGGCGGAAGTGGGCGTGGCCAAATTAAAAAAAAACCTGATCTGCGTGCAACAGATTCCAATGTTGTCACCAAATTTGGTAGCTCTAGCTCTTATAGTCTCTGAGATCTGTTGTTTAACACGGACAGACAGACGGATATGGCTAAATCGACTCGGCTGGTAATGCTGATCAAGAATATATATACTTAATGGGGTCGGAGATGCCTCCTCCTGCCTGTTACATACATTCTCGGTTGGCACTTACTTATAATACCCTTGTACCCTATGGGTACCGGGTATAAAAATAGACCCCTGGCGGTAGTTGTCTTTTTTCCGTCAATTTTCATCTGAAATAAAAATTAAAAGTTTTTCTTTTAGTTTATGTGTCTGACTAGTCTTTGAACGAATAATTTTTATTTTTATTAAAAATTACATTTTTGGAAACTTTTTTTATAAAAAGTTACATTTTTTGCATAAGTTTTGGCCCTTTTTTAGCCTATAAAATAAGTTGTAAGTGAAAATAATACAAATCCTTCGTTTAACGACAACAAAATCATGTCTAAGACGTGTGCAAAAGGAAAAGTAGATCGATGCATTAGTTTTCTTGAAAATGCAACTATCAACTTCAAAAAAGTGGTTTTGAGAAAAACGCGTTTAAAGTTTCAATTGCCTATTATTACGCATTCGTCACACTGTGCTTTAAGTATCTCCGATTCCTACAGTTTTCCACCGATCACTTTTTAATATTTTATAAAATTAAAAAAAAAAAAATTGAATTTTTTGAAGTGTCAAGACCAGGATAACCCCTTAAGCAACACGCATTGGTACTCTCAACATCTCTTTCTCTCTTTCTCTCTCTCAAGAAGAAGAATAATCATACACAGAAACTTTATTGTTCAAATTTTCAGAACACGTCCGCGAATGCCAACTTATTTAATTTATTTTTTTACTCTAAGCCGGATATCACAACTATAGCTTGTATAATGATTTTTATGGTTTCCGGGGGCAGAAGTGAGCGTGGCCAAATTTTAAAACAAGCTTTATTAGCGTTCAACAGATTAGAACGCTGTCACCAAATTTGGCAACTCTAGCTCTTGTAGTCTCTGAGATCTGTTGTTTCACACGGACAGACAGACGGACACGGCTAAATCGACTCGGCTGCTGACGCCGATGAAAATTACATTATTCTTCTTCTGCCTGTTGCATACATTCTTGGTTGGTACTAACTTATAATACCCTTGTACCCTATTGGTATATAATGTTCGGTAAAAAAAAAAAAAATTATTTAATAATTCATAACTTTTAAACGAGGTCCCTAATTAAAAAAATAGGTAATTTTCTATTAACGGAGCCCCTTCCAAAAAATTAAAAAAAAAACCATAGATAAGGGGTGCTTCAACTTACATTTGGGTATAAAAATTATGTTGGGGACGCTCTTAGTTTAGTCAGAATCAATCTTTAAAGTTTTGCCTAATTCCCGGTCGGTAGAGTGGTCAGTGAAGCTTAAAATGTTTGTCAAATTGTGCTTAGCGTAAATACTATATACGAGTATGTCGACACTTTGCACACTTTGAATATAAATAAAACGAAAAGTTAGCAACGTAAAATACGTAGTAATTAACGACTTTTCATTTTACATTCGATTATACAAATTATAAGGACAATTTTATAGTAAAGAACATACAGTTTGATGAGGTAAGAGAAGAGTATTGCTGTGATCATAAGGTCAGGGAGAATTAAAAGTAGCGTCGCAGGCGGAAAATTTTCCAAAAACAAGAAAAGTTTGTATAGCCTTGCAGTCTGCACTTGGATTATTAAAAATCAATCCATTTTGGTAATGTTGAAAAAAATGTCGAATTTTTTAAGTTAGCTTCTATTACAGCTAAGTGATATAGTTGGTCTAATAGGATATATTAATCCGTACCGACATATATACTGCGTGCTAAGAAAATAAGACTGTGCTGTAAATTTCAGCCCGATATCTCAAAAACTGAGAGACTAGTTCGCGTGAAAAAAGACAGACGGACATGCAGACAGACAGACGAACATGGCTAGATTGACTCGGCTGGTCAAGAATATATATTCTTAATGGGGTCGGAGATGCCTAATGACAAAATTGTAACACCCTCTGCAAGGGTGTAAAAAAGAGAAAAAAAACTGAAAAAAAAGTTTTGAGCGCGGTTAGGATTTGAACCAACGACCCAGACGGCTATAGGCTGCACAGCTTGCAATAGCAGCGTCATAGGGGATGTCTTAAACTTCTAACCGTATTGGTAATATCTCCCATGTTTGTCATCCGATTATACTATAATTTCCAGATAATTTAAGAAAGTTTTTTGTTATTTTCGATCTGCGTGCAACAAATTTAAATGTTGTCTCCAAATTTGATAACTCTAGCTCTTATAGTCTGTGAGATCTGTTGTTTCACACGGACAGACGGATATGGGTAAATCGACTCAACTGGTGATGCTGATGAAGAATAGGATATTTGATAGGAGATTCCTCCTTCTGCTTGTTACATACATCCTCGGTTAGCACTAAATTATAATACCTTTGTAGCCTATGGGTGCCGGGTATAAGTACGGCGACTGAAATTTATAATGTTAACATTTCATATATTTTTAATTGTAGGTGTACGAGCTTGAAAGGAGGTTTAAGCAGCAGAGGTATCTCTCCGCACCTGAAAGAGAGCATTTGGCCAGTCTAATTCATTTAACACCAACACAGGTAATGTTCAATTTTTTAAGGCGGCATAATTAAGCAATAAATTATCAGAAATTACATAGAGATTGATTCTTAATTCAATTTTTGCCGTCGGAATATCTACTAGTAATACAACAAGTTAACATACTAAAGTAAAATGCTAGAAAGCTTACAATATTTTCTGTAGGTGTTACAGTACTGACTTGCTACTTCCGCAGTAGTAGAAGAATAAACAGAGAATATTTTGGCATCCTAAAATTCAGAAAAGGCGTTCTTCAATATGTAATCTTCTTAGTTTGAGTACCGATTTGTCTAAAATTCCCAGATGAAGTATACTTTTCTCACTTTGAACACAAAACAAGAAGGAAAGCTACAGTCGAGTGTGACCGACTGTGAGATGCCAGGTACCCAAAGCATTGTGGGGGAAATTAAATAGCACATGAACATTGAAAAAAGAAAATGTTGGCAAATGAAGGCAAATGTTGCTAGAAATATGTTGAGCACCACCCAAAGCTATGTGCTCTCTCGAAAGCTATGTGCTCAGACACGCGAAAAATGTTCCTAAGCAGTGGGATAGAGCAAGAGGGTGACTATTGACATCTCGTTGGAACTCAATGCTACGGGAAGAAGAGCATACACAGACACTTTATTGTTTAATAACTTCCATGTTTATCATCCGATTATACTCAAATTTTGAAAACACGTCCGCATATGCCTACTTATTTATTTTATTTATTTACTTTAAGCCGGAAATCACGACTATAGCTTGTAAAACGTTTTTTATGATTTTCGGGGCAGAAGTGGGCGTGGTCAAATTTTAAAACAAACTTGATCTGAGTGCAATAGATTCCAATGCTGTCACCAAGTTTGGTAACTCTAGCTTTTATAGTCTCTGAGATCTGTTCTTTGACACGGTTGGACGGACGGACAGACGGCCATAGCTAAATCGACTCGGCTGGTGACGCTGATCAAGAATATATAGGGTCGGAGATTTCTCCTTCTGCCTGTTACATACATTCTCGATTGGCACTAACTTATAATACCCTTGTACCCCATTGGTACCGGGTATAAAGAGCAAGGAGCTCTCAACATTGCTCTACCTTATGCAGTGTCGACTTGGTTACCACCAGTTAATCCACCACCACCAGTTAATCCTTCTGCCTGTTACATACATTCTCGATTGGCACTAACTTATAATACCCTTGTACCCTATTGGTACCGGGTATAAAGAGCAAGGAGCTCTCAACATTGCTCTACCTTATGCAGTGTCGACTTGGTTACCACCAGTTAATCGTAAGAACTATTTGGGAATTTTAACTGTGCTCATAATGGATGAACCTCCTTTCTAAAATCCCAGTCTGACTTTGGTTCATGCGGTGAACGAATTCAGGATAGAATTCTGTGTGGAACGGAGATGGTATTAGGGATGCTCCCCAGTTCAGCAAAGCGGTTAGCGGGAGATTCAGGTACCTGAATCGTACGCCGCTATATACATATAATGTACATATATATGTCAATGCTCTTTGCTCAGAAGCGTTTTTTCTTTTTGGGATTTTTGGTTTTTTAAAGCGTGCGCTGATAAAACAGCATTAAGTTCTCTGAATTTAACTTGTGATTTGCATTTTAAAATAAATAGAGTTCCTTTAAACCCAAACTGGGTAATATCTAGATAATATTTCCCTTAAAAAATATAATTATTTTCAATTAAATAAATTATTAAGCGCAACTTGCGGAATTTTAAAAATCAATGGAAACCCATTTGGCGGCGATGGATAGGGTCAAATACGGCTATGAAATTCGATTACATTAAAACCGTTGACGGGCCTTAATTTTATATCAAATGTTCCCTTTATCTTATAATAATATTATATCTATAGTTAGCTCAACTACTAAAATAATATAAATAAAAAAAAAAAATTAAAAAACAATTTTTTTAATTTGTGAATTTTTTTTTTTCGCTGGCTATATTGAATTCTGTGCACCCCAGTCTACCTGATTTTCATGCTCTCTGGAGAGCGGGAAATTCATATACGGAATTTCAATACTGAACACTTAGGAAGAAAATGATGAAGAGCAGAGCAACGACGCACAGTGGAGCCATTTGAGTTTCTTCGTTGCAAAATTAATACATGTTGAACCAAGTTAGAAAATCGCATAATTTAAAAAGCATATGACAGATATTTGTTCAGCCTATTAAAATTTGTTTGAACAAGGTACTCCTGTTTTTAGATGGTTAGTTATAATATATCAATGTCAAAATTTATAAATATCATACAAAAACCACGTTTATTTTACAGAGCAACATTTTTGTTGTGCTTATTTTTAAGGTTTTTAATTTAAAAAACAGTTTGACAAATAACAAAAAAAAAAATAATTTGTTTTGATATTTGTGGTTTTTTTTTTTGCCTGGAGGTGTATGGGGGCTTCAGACAGCTGCAGCAAAACTCTATTAAATTCGTTTAAAAAATATTCACAGAATTTTTTACAAAAATATGGCAAATGTACAATGTTATTTTCTATCAAAGTTGAAAAATAGTTCAAATATGGACAGTTAGTAAAAAATAAATTACCTGAAGAATCAAGATGCAAACAGTAAAATGTTTTCTTTATTTTATATCTAATAAATACATTAATAAATGAAAAAAAAGAGCAGGAGTTTTCTTGAAATTCGACCTTAAAGTTGCTCAAATTTCCTAAAAATGTTGAGTTTTGTTGAAAATGAAAAATTTGTCAACATTGATACAGTATATCTAAAAAAAAAATCGTAGGCCTCAAATATCATGCAAGGAAGACGAAATCGATTACAGCAATTATATTTTAAATGCTCATACAATTTGTAGTTCATTCGAAGAAATACAAAGTAGGAGTGATAAATCTTTATGGGAGGCCTCTATTAAAACTAAATGGGATGCCCATAAATTTAACAATACCTGGTCGATTGTTAGAAGGCCTGAGAATATTAACATTGTTGACAACAAAATGGGTTTTTACGTTAAAGTCTGACGAATTTGGAAGTCCAAAACGATACAAAGCTGCAGAGAGCTATGATTAAACTTTTATATAAAAATTCAAAAATAAGAATTATTCTTAACTTTTTTATTAAAAATCAAAAATAACAGTTAGTTTGCAAATATTGAAGTCGTCAGAACAAACGGGGTAACAAAAACCAAAAATTTCATGTTGGCGTTCGATATTTTACATAAGCACATCTTATAGAAAAATTAAAAAATTGTTCAAAGATTACAAATACAAAATGTCAATAGGCTCCGTTTTTTTCATAGATTTACCGTTTCAAAATTTACCAGTTTTTGTTTTGAAAAACACAATTTTAATGAACTTTGACAAAGTTTCAAGTTGAATTTTAAGATAACTCGTGAATGGATTCTATATATATATATATATTTTTTTTTTTATTGATGTACTTATTCGGTATACAATGGAATAAACATTTTACTTTTCGCTTCTTGTTTCTCCAGGAAATTTATTATTTACCAACTGTCAATATTTTCACTATTTTTCAACTTTGATGGAAAATAAGGTAATTTTCTATTATACGGGCCCCTTCCAAAAAAATAAAAAAACCATAGATAGGGGGTGCTTCAACTTACATTTGGGTATAAACATTATGTTGGGGACGCTCTTAGTTTAGTCACAATAAATCTTTAAAGTTTAGCCTTATTCCCATACAAATTGTGTAGCAAACACGCAGACTGACAAATAATGAATACACAAAATGCAAGCGCCTGTCTGTGTATCGTCGCGGTACAGTGGGCTGTGAAGCTTAAAATTTTTGTTAAATTGTGCTTAGCGTAAATACTATATACGAGTATGTCGACACTTTGCACACTTTGAATACATTTATGCGAGAAATATAAATAAAACAAAAACAAAAACAACAAGTTGACAAATCCGTAGTAATTAAAGACTTTTCAATATTAAGACGTACATTTAAGTATAAAAATTATAAGGAGAATTTTATAGTAAAGAGCATACAGTTTGATGAGGTAAGAGAAGAGTATTACTGTGATCATTAGGTCAGAGAGAACGTAAAGCAGCACCGCAGGCGAAAAATTTTTTTGAAGAAAAAAAAAACGCGCGCGCGATTTTTTTTTTTCCAAAAAAATTTTTAATGGTCAACATATCATTTAGGTGGAAATTTCATTGGTAATATAATTAAAACTAAGAAGTTAATTAAAAAAATTTTTTTTTGTTAACTTTAAAAATGTAGCACAACCTATAAATTGGTAGAACATTAAGTTTGTATTTATGTCTTATCATTTATTTCCATAGTATTATTACGGAGATCACACAAATGTGTTTTAGTGCCCTTGACGTGATCCAATTATAAGTGGATTATGTATATGGGAAGTGGGCGTGGGCAACAGAGACCAAAATGGCGATCAAATCAACCAAGCGTGATAGAGGATTTTCTTATCGAGTTTAATTCACTTATAAAAAAAACATGGCTACAAAAAAAAAAAAATTTTTTTTCAATCTTTACTATTTTTTTTTTTAAATTTTTTTTTTTTTATTATGTAAAACCATAGATTAAGCTATAATTGCACTATTTTACGTATATTTGCTGAAAATTAGTTAGCCTTTAGTAGTTTAAACCCAATTTTAATATACAAAATATAATAACAATGTCGAAACACATAAAGCTGGTTAATGAGTTAATATTCTTCTGTATCCATGGTATTTGACAATTTTATTACACACGCAATTTTATTTACACAAAACGAAAGAGGACCTTGTTCGTTCTTCTTCTTCTCAAGCTTCTCAATTTCGATAGTTTAATATCGATACAAGGCAGTTCGATTACTATTTGCTATTTAAATAATATTTTAAACTTTAAAGTAAGTATTTACTAGTTTTTGCCCGACTGTTAACGTTTTTTGTGTATTTATAACTTAACCTATTAAGAAAACAGCATTTTAAGCTCCAATTGATTGAAATTAATTCAGTTTTACTCACAGGAGCTACTTTGGTAAGGGACCCTTAGTTTCTTATACATATGCGAATAACTCATAAACTATAAAAGTAAAGAAAAAAAATTGACATTCGATTTCTGCGACCACGATTTCAGTTTGCTAGATTATCTTTGTAAATGGTAAATATCAGTATAAAAAGGTTTTGGGAAAATTCGTCTTTTTGAGGTTAGGAAATTGTTAATCGATTTTCTCAAAAAAAAAAAAAAAAACACAAAAGGGCACCTCTATTTTTACATATGTGAAAGTTTATACCAAATAGTATTTTTCACCAAAAATATATGAAGACGGCGAATCTCGGCACTTCCGAGAATTCTCTATAGTTCTGTAGAAATAAAGCTTAATTTAAGGTTTAACAAAAATATTTAAAATAAATATAATATATTAATATATAAACATTATATGATAATTCAAAATTAGTTTATACGTCAAATACTTCGATGGCATACCAACATTTTTATTTATTTAAACAGGTTTTTTTAAAAACATATTTAAAATTGAAGAAAATGTGTAGTTATTATTTTCAACTAAAATTTGGAAAAAAAAGTGTATCTTTGTGAAATTAAAATTTTTTTTGACATTAATCTTTTTTTTTTAACATTTAACATTAATTGGCTCTGTTACCCCAGTGTGCAATGTGATATAGCTTTGCTGATGATAATAGAAATAAAATTAAAGGACTATACTTACCTTTAATCCAAAATCTTTAAAAATTACGAAAACCTGCGAATTTGGCCCGATAGTTCCTATGGCAGCTGCAAGATATAATGGTCCGATTTAATTGAAATTTGAAATGTATAGCTATAAATATATAAATAAAAAGATTATACACTAAGTTTAAATCCAATTTCTTAAGTACAACGACAATCGGCTAATTGGGTCTGATCGTTCCTATGGCAGCTTTATAATATATATTCCATATATTATATAGAAAGAAGAATATCTGTACGCTTTTATTTAGATAGCTCTGAGAGACTAGATTGCTTAGAAACGGACAGACGGATATACGGACGGACATACTCATATGGCTAGATCGACTCGTCTGTTTATTCTGGTAAAGAATATATATACTTTATGGGGCAGAGATGCTTCCATCACTGCGGTGCAAACTTCAGAATAACATCCCTGTTCCACTGCAACATATTTTCGAAAATTTAATGTAGGTGTATCCACTGCTCCATCTACATTTTTAGTCGACATGTGAATGGAACGAAAAGCTGATCTGGCTTTGGTTACATTTGAATTGGGACGGCGTCCATCATATTGCGTCCAAAAGCGGTAATTTCAGGCATTCTTTTGCGACGGTTTGACGACGTCGACACCGTGTCCTCTTCAATGTTAACCGACCCATTCAAGGATCCATGCTTGGAGCATTACAATCTTGCGACAATCTTCGCGACCGCGAAGCAGATTTATTTTCCAGCCACAACTTAAGGAGCATCGTATTATGCAGCGGGGCCCAAGAAATGCTGCGCTGGATCTAGTTTTCATTAATCTTTTTGTCAAAAATATATATAATTTGAAAAACTATAAGAATTTAGGGAAGGATAAGAATGTTTAGGGAAGGAACTTACATATATAAATATACATTTTTTTCGGTATTTTTTCTAATAGCCTTTTTACACAGCCGCTTAATATCGCATCAACTTTTTTCCTGCTGCGCTTGTTTACACAGAGCCCGAGTTGATGCAAATCTAGTAGGCGTACAGCGCTCTGTCTAACTAGTCGACATTTAACTACATAAAATTCTGTATAATTTAAATAGAGCAAGGGGTATTTTGAACAATCTTTATGAAATGGCCCAAATAACTTGTTTCTTTTATATAATTCAGTGAACAGTATGCTTGTACGGCAGTGTTTACTATTTCGGTGATTCGGACTGAACACTGTATATGGAAGTTGTCGGTTATTTAAAATAAGTGACACAAGCGCAAACACAAAAGTCACCTAAATATATAAAAATACTGATTACAAGTTGGTATAATTTTAGTATTAGTAGTTGATGCGGAGTTGATGCGACCTTTTCGGTCCCTTTCTGACACATGTATTGCTTACGGAAAAAAAGTCATTGCTGCGACTTTTGAGAGTTGAAGCAGATGCGCCTCTGTGCAAAAACACTATAAGTATGTATAATGGCGAATGGTGAACGGTCCGTCCATTTTGGATGGACCATGCTCCCTTATGGGAGACTCCGTGTAAAGAATGGACCATCCTCGAGATTGTAGCTAAATTTTGCAGTCGAAGGAAAGGTTAATTCGGTGCAAAACGATCCACTTTTCAAAAAAATTTGTGGCGAAATGGGTGGAGCTAGTTTATTTATTTAAATTACATATAATAAGGTAACATTTAGGCAATTTTCTAAAAATGTTTTATGAAAAAATATGCACTTGTATAGGAGCTATAGGAAATCTCCTGTGGCCTCTCCAAATAAAGTTGATTTGCGGTGTACATCCTTACTGTCCACAGAATCGTCTGATATGAAAACCAAAATATGCATGAAAGTTTGAAGTCAAAGATTCAATTCTTGACTAAAAAAAAACGATTAATTGTTAAATAAAAAATATAATAAAAAATAAATTTATAAAAAACACGACGGTGATACCTGGAGAATTAGTTGAAGAAGCTGTGTGCAAAATTTAAAAACGATTGGTCATGGCTACAACATAGCAAATATTTTTGACCTAATTAAATTTGTATAATGAATTATAACTAATGAACCAGATGTCCCCCATTGGATTTTTTGTTCAATATTGAAGTAGAAAGGGAAAAACTTCCTTTAAGCCTAATACCAGCTCTGGGCTTCGTAAGGTTTGGGTGTTATTAAGCCTTGAAAAGTGTCAATTCAAGCAGTGCTCTATACTTTGACCGCGATTATCTCAAAATTGGTACGTAATGGAAACTTTTCAGTTCCGGATTAGTAATGTACCTATAAAGATCTTTCAGAATCAAAAGACCTGTGTTATCAGTGTTTCTCCACTATATTATTCACGTATTATTGAATCTAAACCATCCTGTAGTTCACACGAACACACAGAAAAAAATTTATTCAAATCGTTTCTGACGTTTAGGAGAAGTATTCTATCAAAACACACACACGAAGAAATATATATATATAAAGAAGATTATAACCTAGCAAATTTTAAACAGCAAGTTAATTTTAAATACATAGTTGCCTAGCTCGCATATTTTGCCATAAGGGAACGTTGAAATTTTTTTTTTAAATGTTGGCCTATAGCTAGTCTAGAAATTAGACAAAAATTTAAATTGTATCTTAACTTTTCCAGGTATTTATAAAACTTTCCTAAAAATAACGAGTTTTTTTTGCCAACTAGTGGTCTAGTCTGGCACGACTTCACAAACTAAAATTAGCAGTGATTATATGCACAAAATGTTGACGTCCGATCCATATTATGTTCTCTGAAGACGATTTTGACTATTGCAGTAAATATAAGTTTGTCCATGTCGCACAAGGATATCAAGAAAATAAAATTAAAAACAAGAAAGAAATCTAGCTTCGGTAAGACGAAGTTTGTATACCCTTGCAGTCTGCAATTGAATCATGGAAAATTTGTATAACATTTACTTACACATTTTACATTTTACATGTATAATTTTAAATTTTCATATAAATCAACCTATTGTTTCTTCGGCACCTATATTGTATAGTTGTCCGATCTTAATGAGATTTAAACCGTAATTCTAGAACCGTAAAGAGCAGATATATATCGAATTTTATACAAATAGGTTGAATGACAAGAAGTTATATTTTTTTAAATTAATTTTCCGATCATTCCTTTGTCAGCTACAAGATATAGTGGACCGATTCCATTCGTTTCGACATATATAGTAACTGCAATAGATATAAAACTATCTGCAAAGTTTCATTCAGATAGCTGAGAGCCTAGTTTGCGTAGCAACGGACAGACAGATAGACGGACAGACAGACGGACAGACAGATGGATAGACAGACAGACGGAAATGGCTAAATCGACTCGGCTGGTGATGCAAATCAGGAATATATATCATTCCAATTGCAGACTGTAAGGGAATACAAACATCGGTTTATAGAAATTATTTTCCTTTCTTGTTCAATTTTAACTATGTCTGTGAAGTATTTCTTTTTATTTTTTTAGGGGGTTGGGTAATAACATTTTTATACCCGGTACCCATAGGGTACAAGGATATTATAAGTTAGTGCCAGCCGAGAATGTATGTAACAGGCAGAAGGAGGCATCTCCGACCCCATAAAGTATATATAATCTTGATCAGCATCACCAGCCGAGTCGATCTAGCCATGTCCGTCTGTCTGTCCGTCTGTCTGTCCGTCTATCTGTCCGCCTGTCTGTCCGTCTGCCCGTCTGTCGGTTTCTACGCGAACTAGTCTATCAGTTTTTGAGCTATCGAGCTGAAATTTTCAGCATAGTCTTATTTCTTTAGCACGCAGTATATATGTCGGAATGGACTACTTTATCCTAAAGCTGCTTTAGGAATGATGGCGAAATTAATGTAAAAAAATTTTAACTTCTCTGTTTTTCAACGTATTTCTATAAATTTTGAGATATAGCAGTTTTTTTATGGTTCTTGAATTATGGTTTTCATTTTTTTAGGATCGGACAACTATATCATATAGCTGCCATAGAAGCGATCGGTCGATTTATATGAAAATGTAAGGTTCTACATGTAAAATGTAAAACTTACAAAATTCGATATTTTTTCAACATTACTAAAATGGATCGATTTTCAATGATACAATTGCAGACTGCAAGGGTATACAAACTTCGGTTTACCGAAGTTATCTTTCTTTTTGTTTTTAAATGATACTTTGGTTTGCACAAACCATTCTTATATGTATCTATACTATTGTTTAAAAATATCGGTCTGTAAGCGAAGACGCTTGCCCAAAATGCATGCTTTTTTTTTAATGATACCATGGTTTGCAAAAACCATTTTTCTATAAACAGGTTCCTAAAGAATGAAAACTTAATTAAAAAAATCCTTAAATTTGGTCCAAAAGTTAGTCTTTGAAGGCCTATTTTATTTCATGTTGTGTAATTTGTAAAACAAAATAGCTTAGATAGATTTTGTTTTTTAAACAGTTTTGTGTAAAAAATTGTGTCAGAAAATAATGAAATTTGTTGTGTATTTTTTACCAACCAATGTGGTTTTAGGAGAAAGATATTGGCCAATCCTGCAAAGGGTCTATCAGGCCCGAAAACTAAAATGTTCATTATCATCGTATTTTTGTGGGTATATGTATATCGCTGTGGACGGCAGTCCACGTACCGAGACTGTGGAATTAAAAATCTGCTACGATAGTCCGATCAGAACCATTTATATATTGATTGAAAGGAATTGTAAAACTCTTTGAAATTGCATACTACGATTTTTCAAAAACATATTAGTTTAGGAGAAATGGGAGTGAAGTGCGAAATTGAACATTTTGAAAATTGGAGCTATTGGGGGTGGAGCAAAAATCCCCAAATTTTTAATGTTGCTGTAATCTAGCTTTAAATACGCGCCTAATGACACCTCGATCATGCCGATCCGATGCTCCGTTCAAAAAATATTCAATAAACAAGATTTTTACGGCCTTTCCGAAATGAAAACGTTTGTCCTGTTGTTTGTCTGTGGGTCTGTCTGTCGACTTTTTTGTTTTAGAGTCCTAGAACCACTTTTATTTTATTGAACAGCTCAAGCTTTTGTTCTACCACTTTTTGGTTTTCCCCCCAGTTCGGCGGGAAAACAGCTATTAAAGCTAGATTTCCTGCGCCCATAACTTCTAAACAACTAAAGCTACAGAAATGCTTTCTCGAGATATTACTCGTTAAAATTAGTAGCAAAGATCCCATATACCTAACATTTTACATGAACTATACTTATGTAAGAGTACATATAGAGACGTCCACAATTGCAATAAATTGTTAAACCATCAAAGGAAACTTAAAATATTTTAAATTTGAAAAAACGTTTTAAAGTTTTTGTTTTTAGTTTGATTTAATTTTTGCTTTTTTCGCTACTTTGTCGGGAAAAAAGGAAAAAATCTATTTCCCGCGCCCATTACTTCTGAACGGCTAAAGTTACAGAAACGTGATATATGTTGTTAGAAAGGTACTTTGATATGATATTTACTTTGACAAAATTGTATCTAAATATTATAATTAAGAATTTATAATTAAAATGAATTTTTTTTAAGCTTAATTTTTTTTTTTTAAATGACTTTTATGATTTTGATATTCACTTCAGGCCGTATAGCCCTTGAGATTACTGCTTACTTTTTGGTATACAACACATATCTCCGAAAATTAGCTTTCTCATCAAAATTAGTAGCAATGATCCCACTTCTTACATGGATTTTTTTGTTAATTTTTCCCATTTGAGTTTTAAACAAAAACTGCTGATATCACTCAAAAACACCTCTTAACGAGCTATTTTTGACGTTCCGACGTTCAGATAATACCAGGGGTGATATAGTTATGACAATTTTTAATAATAGCTAAATCATATATGAACGACCTTTGGACATGGTATTCAGCTGTACTAATTAATCCTAACAATGGGAGACCTACATGCATATGTCATTTTAAAAACTTCTGATATCAAACAAAAACACCTCTTAACGAGGTGAGATAAAAGTGAAAATGACACCTTCAACTCCAAATGTTTCTAATATCAAATTTTGTGACGATTAATAGTAACGTTAACAAAAATAAATTACAAATAATTCAACCAGTTTCGTTTTCGGGACTAAGCTGTAAATACCTAGCCATGAAACTAAACAGAAGCGTGTCGAATTAGAAACAAGTAAAACTACAAAATGTATGATAGAGGAAAAAATGTAGTGTGCGACACAATAGGTTTGCGGCGTTTGCTAAGAAACCATAAACTTTTTTGACTTCAAATAAGTTATTTATGCACTCTTTTATTCTTAGCTTTCTTTTACATATTCGCCAAAAATTACAAATGAAATGGAAAATGAAAAAGTTACTTCCATTTTGTTTGGCGTCCGACACAACACATTACGATCGATTATTTTGATAAAAATAACTTTAACGAAATTATAGCTTATGTCATTTGAAAGTACACTTAAATATTTCTAAGCACAATACAAAATTGTACTATATATTTTTCAGAAACTTGAAAAAAGTAATACATTAATCATTTACAAAATCGGACGAATGTAACTAGCGACACGTGGGATTTGCCCATATCGAGACGATTAAATTTGTGTCGGCGAACGCGAAGAGCGTCATATGTTGTGGCTTCGAGGAGCCGTGAAAGTAGTCAAGACACATTAGATCGCAATTAAATAATTGTCTACGCATAGCAAGATCCCGTTCAAATCAACGGAACAATGATGCGACAACAACTGCAGATGAACGTCATGTTTCTTATGTATCTACCTGAAAACAAAAAAACAAATTTAAGCGAATTTTAATTGGCTCTATGAGAAAGAAGAAAAAAATAAATTTATTAAAAACCCACTTAGTATTAAACCTAGCAAAGTCTATTATTTGTATTAAATATAGGTATGTACAAGGAAGTCCTGTATTTTTTGTCTTTAAAATTGTATATTCATTTTAATGTAATGATTTCTAAAAGTTCTTGATTTTCAACGGATTTTGGTTTGAGTTTTTAGGATGCTAACAGCATGTCAACTATTGACTTAACAGATCTTAACAGATTAAAATTTCCGCTTTATCCAATATAAATCATATGTTTAAAGATTTAAATGTTGGTTCATCACATGCAAAAGAAAACATCGGCTAAATTGGTTTTCTACATTTTGAGATATAAAATGAAACAAAAAAGTCAGATGTTTTTTTTTTTTTTTCTTGTAAAACTTCAAAAACTATTTAAAAGAAATTGCATCTATAGAATCCAGAAAACAGAATTTCGCATTAACGGACTTGGACCATTTTTTTTATTTTGTATCGATATAAATGATTTTTTTTTTTTTTGCTCAAAATAATAATTACCTGCGAATTACAGGTTTTGAATGAAGATTTTGACTGACTTTGCTGCATATGTGTCCTTTAAGACCGGATAAGGATCATGTATATCAATGTTTGATATAATATCTGCTAAGTCTCAAGCACAGAATGGTTAACTAAAGATACGTTTTATTTTATAATTTAAAAATTAAAAAATTGTGTTTTTCATCAAAATAAAACGTTACCCATTCTGTTTTGAGACTAAGAAGATATATTTTCAGACATTGATAATCATTATATAAATAATTCTCTGATGTCGAATGTTACATTCGTACGCATTTTGACAAAAAGTGAAACTTGTAGCTCTCGGTAAGGACTAGATTTTGAACAAAGATTGATATCTGGCGAAATTTCGTTTTCAAGATAATCGCAAATAACTAAGGCATTTGCACGCGACTCAGACACTTTCTCGCAAGCCTGTTCAAACACTGATTTCAGGCAAACCTTAACGAAGAGTTTAATCCAGTTAATTTTAAAAAGTTACTTATTAATATTTATTGATAATTTACTTTTTACGACTAAAAAATATTGAGTAGTTTTTTTTTTTAAATTTTTTTTAAATCACTGCCGACACTATTTTCCATTATATACATATATTTTTTTTGTGTAGTTTATTTTCTTTAAAGTGTTTGATTTTTTATTTAAAAATAAAGACAAATTCATTATTTACAACGCTTGGTTTATTTTCTTCAATGTGTTTTCCAAATGCTTTTTTTTTTTTTTTTTTATCAATTTTTACAGTCACTGATATATATCTTTTATATTTTAAAGTTTCGTATTTACATATAAATTCTTCTTTACAGGGCATTAAGTCTGGGGTTTTTAAAAAGTCTTAAAATGTTCTATATATGTATCTATATATATGTGGAATGCTTGTTCTTATCAACTCACCTAAATTTTAAAAATTTAGGTGCCTTACTACCTTTGTGTTAACACAATGCTCATGCCTCTAAATAGTGAAGAGCATGATCAAACAAAGAACACTTTTCAATACAGTTTAGGGGTGAGTTTAAAATGTATTATATTTTTCATTGTTCCTTAATGCACTTTTATCTTTCAAAAACAGGCACTGTTGTGAATACATATATTTTGTTTCCTTTATTCAGGGGTAATCAGCATCTACGTTTATGTGGGTAGGCATTGAAAAATTTTTCACAAAACAGAACTGAAGGGTGACAATACAATTCAAATGTTTTTATTGTTATAACACGTCGCATCTTGAACCTTTTGTGCAGACCGCAAATGTAATTGCTTAACCTAATGACAATTATGTGTTAAGTGGTAGTCATTGTTATTACAACGCCCTCTTATTGATCGAGTATGACAATGTATGCATTACAAAAAGATCTCCTAGAAACCCCACTGCATTAAAGTCTTTTCAAATGTTTATTTATACCCTAGTAAAAGTCTTAGATTTTTTTCCAGGGAGGAAATTATTACTCAACTTATAAAACAAGGACGATAGCTACTACCGCAAATTTGACTTCGAGAAACGATTACATCTGTCATGCTTCGAATGCAGTAAGCATTCGAATTCATAGTACAACATGCTTTACTTTTCCATAAGGACAAGCCTTTTCTGCTAGTATACCTTCAAAACCGCCTTCTCGAATCGAGCAAGTAGGCGATTAGCCGAGCACACTTAGTGCTGTATTACCGTCCTATATACTGTTCCATATTGGACTGTAATGCATATGCTTTACTGGCTGGTATACCACATATATAGGATTGTTATGTGCATTGAACCGACTGAAAATAGTTTAATATTTCTATCAAAATAAAAGATATTCCGCATACAATTGTATCAATATTTTATTATTTTTTACTGAAACTAAATATTTGTTCATAATTTTTTTCTTTTTCATCGAATTTTGTTTGCGATACGACCGTTGTTGATTTTAAGCGCACCTCAATAATGTAGCATCTGTCGTTCAACCCGTCTTCTTTAACTGCATCTAAACGTAAGAAAATCAAATAGAAATTGATCAATTAAAAATCAGAATGTTCCGTGTTACTTACTTGATGGAATAAATATAATGCTTCTGTTTGCTAAAGCCACTTTTGAACATTATACACTTTTAAAACTCACTAAATCGTTAGAAAAACCTAAATAAATTCCATTTCAAAACCTCCCGACACATACTTATACTTGCAAATAGTAAAGTGACTGATGAAAAGGACAAAATTATATATAAAAGTATATTTACACAAAAAACAAACACACGCAGTCGCAGGTGCCGAACACAAAATTGGTATACCAAAGCAAAATAATATAAGCCGAACGATTGCCGAAGCTTTGACAGGCAGGAACAAAAACAATGTCCCATTACAGTTCTATGTTCTAACACTTGGAGAAACAATTGATTACGAATGTATCTCGACTATTCGGTAGTACCATTGTTGTGCCACTGGGATACAGACAGAGTTTTTCGGTTATGAGGTGTTTTCCAACCGAAAAGGCCCCTTTGGAAGCTGCACTGCTTGCTGAATTGGCTAAAAGCTTGCAACTGGCCTTAAATAGCAGTAAAAATTAGTCTTAATTATTACTCCACCATTAAAGCAAATTAATGTCCTCGGTATAAGCTACAAAAACGTTTTTATAAGTTAAATTTTGTTTTGTTATAATGGATTGATACGTATTATTCTGAATAGGTTGAAAATATTCCAAACTTTAATATATTTCTTGTATGGGTGAAACTATTTTTTCAATTTATTCTGAACGTATGTATGTATATAAAACTAAATCTTTGTCAATACTGATTCGAGGTCTTGATCATGATCATGGTTTGTTCCTTTCTAAGTTCCGAAAATTACTATAATTTATTTGTAGGCGGAAACAAAATAGAGATTTCTACGTCATTATCATAACATGTTTTGTATTTTTTATAAATTTATCAGATATGGATTAGTTAAGTGTAGTGTTGGATAATTGCTACGCTTTGGTTTTATTTGAAAAAGCTTTAAAAAGAACCAACAAGTCCACCAATGCGTTTATATTATTTAAATTAATATCCTGAACCCTACACATTTCGTCTTTATACCCTTGCAGGGTATTAAAATTTTATTCAGAAGTTTGCAACGCAGTGAAGAAAGCATCTCAGACACCATTAATATTATTATATTAGTATATATATTCTTAATCAGCATCACCAGGCGAGCCGTTCTAGCCATGTCCGTCTGTCCGTCTTTCCGTTTCTATCTGAATAAAACTTTGCAGATAGGCTTCTTTCTTTTCCCATTAGTACCTAATAGCGAACGGGCCAAATCGGACTACTATCACTGTGGACGGCAGTCCACGTAGTGACGATGAGCACCGAGACTGTGGTGCGCAAGGAGACTACTATATACAGCCGTAGAATTGAAAAGCTGCTACGATAGTCCGATCAGATCCATTTATATCTTGATCGAAAGGTATTGTAAACCTCTTTGAAACTGCGTACTAAGATTTTTCAAAAACGGATTAGTTTAGGAGAAATTAGAGTGAAAGTGCGAAATTGAAAATTTTGAAATTTGGAGCCATTGGGGCCGGTGGAGCAAAAATCCCCAAATTTTTAATGTTGCTGTAATCTAGCTTTAAATACGCGCCTAATGACACCTCGATCATGCCGATCCGATGCTCCGTTCAAAAGATATTCAATAAACAAGATTTTAACGGCCTTTCCGAAATTAAAACGTTTGTCCTGTTGTTTGTCTGTGGGTCTGTGTGTCTGTCAATTTTTTTGTTTTAGAGTCCTGAAACAACGTTTATTTAATTAAACAGCTCGAGCTGAACATTTTTTGTTCTACGACTTTTTGGGTTTCCCGCTAGTTTGGCGGGAAAACAGCTAAAAAAGCTAGATTTCCCGCGCCCATAACTTCTGAACGACTAAAGCTACAGAAACGTGCTATATGTCGTTCGAAAGGTATTTTGAAATGATAATATCTTTGCCTTGACATAATTTATCTAAATAAAATA
>VNJO01012418.1:0-22884 GCA_008042535.1 Drosophila tani | reverse complement strand
TGCTGCTGCTGCTGTTGATAGCCGTGCACGGGCACCGCAGCCGGGGCGCTGTAGTAGCAGGAGGGTTGAGGAACTGAGGCCTGACTCTGCCCCTGCTGTCCCTGCTGTCCGTGGCCATAGGATGGCCCCTGCATCTGACCTAGACCCTGTTCGTGGAGCTCCACCTCCTCGGGAGGTACCAGACGTGACCCTGGCAAAGCCAGCAAGGCCTCCGGCCTTAAAGACCTAAGGAACCGCTGACGGTGGCGTCTTCTCTGCTATTTCCAAATCAATGATTTAAATAAGGAAATAAATAAAAATAAATCAAGGATTTAAATAAGGAGATAAATAACGAGAAAGAAAGCTAACTTCGGTAAACCGAAGTTGGTATACCCTTGCAGTCTGCAATTGGATCATTGAAAACCGAACCATTTTAATAATGTTGAAAAAACATCGAATTTTGTAAATTTTACATTTTACATGTGGAATCTTACATTTTCATATAAATCGACCGATCGCTTCTATGGCAGCTATTAGATATAGTGGACCGATCTTAATGAAATTAAAACCGTAATTCTAGAACCTTAAAAAACTGCTATATCTCAAAATTTATAGAAATTCGTTGAAAAACAGAGAAGTTAAATTTTTTTTTTTACATTAATGTCGCCATCATTCCTATGGCAGCTATAGGATTTAGTAGTCCGATTTCGGTCGTTCCGACATATATACTGCGTGCTAAAGAAATAGGACTATGCTGAAAATTTCAGCTCGATAGCTCAAAAACTGAGAGACTAGATCGCGTAGAAACCGACAGACGGACAGACAGACGGACATGGCTAGATCGACTCGGCTGGTGATGCTGATCAAGAATATATATACTTTATGGGGTCGGAGATGCCTCCTTCACTGCGTTGCAAACATCTGGTCAAAATTATATTACCCTCTGCAAGGGTATAAAAATAAATCAATGATTTAAATAAAGAGATAAATCTTGAAATATTTTACTTACGCTTAGCCTGGCGCCACCACGGCGACGATGTGCTCCTCCTGATTGCGGTTCCTGTGGCGCCATTGCCTGCTGAGGCATTGCCCAAGGCGAGTATTGCTGCACCCTAGGCCTAGGATGGAATTCCTGGGCATTGACATTCAAACTGGAGCTCATGGAAATCTGATCCTGCGATGGCTGAGGCAGCAACTCTGCCTGTTGCTGGACTTCTGATAGTTCGCGGTGTACCGAGCGTACCGGCGACGGTGTATCGTCCTCCCTCCAGAAGCTCTCATTGTGGCTGTAGTTTCTGCGTTGTCTTTGCACCCAACGCCTTTCAGATCTAGTCCAACGGCTATGACGGTTATTCAGGGTGAATGCCAAGTCGAGCACTGCATCGTGATCGTCGTCTTCCTGAATCATTGATGCCGCTCCCGAGGCAGTCGAGCAAGTGGGCCTCTCAGAACTAATTGAGGACTGCGATTGCAGGTGCATTTGTTGGGGTGTGGAACACCCAGAGCTTTTCCCTTGTGACTGCTGCTGCTGAGCGTAACGAGAACAAGTAGGCATTTCATCCAGAACTGGTTGCTGCATCTGGACTTTTTGGGGTGCTCCCGAGGCAGTCGAAGAAGTGCGCTTTTCAGAAGTAATTTGTACCGGAATCTGCGCTTTGTGGGGTGCTCCCGAGGCAGTCGAAGAAGTGGGCTTTTCGGCCAGAACTGGTTGCTGCATGTGCACTTGTTGGGAAGCGGAACACCCTGGACTTTTTCCTTGTTGCTGCGGCTGAGCGAACCGAGAACATGTGGGCTTCTCCGAACGAATTTCTGGCTGCATCTGCACTTTTTGGGGTGCTCCAGAGGAAGTCGAGGAAGTGGACTTCTCAGTAGTAATTTGTACCGGAATCTGCACTTGTTGGGGTGCTGAACGGGTGTCCTTGGTAGGACTTTTCCCATCTGGCTGCAGCTGAGCGGAACGAGACGAAGAAGTGGGCTTTTCAGCACTAATTGCTGGCTGAATCTGCACTTTGTGGGGTGCTCCAGAGACAGTCGAATAAGTGGGCTTCTCAGATGTTATTGGTGGCTGCACCTGCACTTTGTGGGGTGCTCCAGAGGCGGTCGAAGAAGTGGACTTTTCAGCCAGAACTGGTTGCTGCATGTGCACTTTTTGGGGTGTGGAACGGGTGTCCTGGGTAGGACTTTTCTTTTTTGGCTGCGGCTGAGCGGAACGAGACGAAGAAGTGGGCTTTTCTGAACTGATAGCTGGTTGCAGGTGCTCTTTGTGGGGTGCGGAACGCCCTGGACTTTTCCCTTTTGGCTGCTGCTGAGCGGAACGAGACCCTGACATCGGCAGCGGTTGGATCCCTTGCTGTGAGACACTTGCATAAGTTTTCTGCTGCTGCAGCTGGATCTTTTCCTGTGAGGCACTTATATGAGGTTTCTGCTGCTGTACCTTTTGCTGCGAGGGAATCTTCCGTAGCTGCTGCTGCTGCTGGGATGGCCCGCTCTTCAACACATTATCCTCTGTCATTGGAGCAATTCCTGAGGTAGACGGAGCTGGTTTTTCGGGACTAATATGCAGCTGCAACTGACTTTTAACTGGTGGCTGCTGCCGCTGCTTTTCGGGACTAGTATGCTGATGTATCTGAGTTTTACCTTGGCGCTGTTGCTGCTGTTTTTCAGGACTAATATGCTGATGTATCTGAGGTTTAACTTGGTGTTGCTGAATCTGAGTTTTAACTTGTTGCTGCTCCAGCTTTTCTGGACTAATATGCTTCTGAATCTGACTCTTATCTTGGCGCTGCTGCTGCTTAGATTGCGAATGTCGCCTTTTTAGCAAACTGACTTTCTTCGTAGGCGAAGAAGCTGCCTGATTATTGTCATCATCGCCAAAAACGGAACTCAGCCAGGAGGCCACCTTGCCACCTTTATCTTGGAGCTTGGAGCTCTTCACCTGCTTGCCCAAGTCTGGGAATTCCAGCTTATCCGGCATGAAGCCAGCGCCATCAGGCTGATCACCTTTCTTAGGCAAGTTGTCGAACCACACGTTCACAGGCGGCGGCGGTGGTGGTGTTGGTGAACGAGGCGACGAGGCCTTGAGAAGGAGATTAAAGATAGGGAGAGGAAAGCCAGGAAAGCCAGGAAAGCCAGGAAAGCAGGATGTACTTACCTTCTCTTGATCGACGCTCGGTGTGCTGGGTGACACCACGGGGCTGACGGTGACACAGCTATCGACCTGGTCAACCGACGGGATGGTTCTTTGGAAAAGGTGAGACATTTTTGTTATTCAAATAAAATCCTGTTTTACTGAATGTGTTCCTATTTTTGTTATTCAAATAAATTCCTGTTTTACTGAACGTGTTCCTATTCACTATATTTTGTACAATGCTATGAATTCCTATTTTACTGAATGTGTTCTGCTATACTATCTGTCAATCTCAAATAAAAAAGCCTCCCTTGTTTAGTAAAAAGTTGACTCGCCTCAAAAACATTAAGTCCAATCTCTACTCTAAATTTAAATGTAACGGCTTTTAAGCTATCCATTCTCGCTTTTTAGCGGCTCGGTCTAAGTTCATTGTGCTTACCGTGCAGTGTTATAACAAGTAAGAAAGCTACAGTCGACTGTGCTCGACTGTGAGATACCCGGTACCTAAACTTTTGCGCTTCACACTAAAAGACAATTTAAAATTGAACATATAATAGTCTACTTCGATACTTCTTCTGCAGTTGGCGTCATTATATTGCGCGGCCAAGGCTCGAATGCGCCACCTGTTGGCTACAGCTTGCAACAGCAGTGCCTTAGGGCGGTGTGTAAAAATTCTAACCTTATTGCTAATATCTCCCATGTTTATCATCCGATTTTACTGAAATTTTCAGGAAACGTCCGCTCTATTTTATTCATTTATTGTATCTATTATTTTTAACCCAAAATTAACGAGTATACCTTATTTAACGTTTTTTATGATTTTTGAGGGCGGAAGTGGGCGTGGCCAAATTTTAAAACAAACTTGATCTGCGTGCAACAGATTCCAATAGTGTCACCAAATTTGGTAACTCTAGCTCTTATGGTCTCTGAGATCTGTTGTTTCACACGGACAGACAGACGGACAGACGGACATGGCTAAATCGACTCAGCTGGTGATGCTGATGAAGAATATATATACTTTATAAGGTCGGAGATTTCTCCTTCTGCCTGTTACATACATTCTCGTTTGGCACTAACTCATAATACCCTTGTACCCTATGGGTACCGGGTATAAAAACTATCTGACTCGTTGTAAGGTTCAGTTTGCAGAGGACCCCAAACAGTTTTATAATTTTGTCAACACTAAACGTAAGCCAATTACACAACCTTCCTCGCTTTCATTTGAGAATACGACAGCAAACAATGATCAGGCAATCGCCGATCTTTTTGCTCAGTTTGCTTAAACTACTTATTCCCCGTCATTCGATTCAAACCAGAACTATTCTTAATCTAATCCTAATCTTCAGTCCTAGCTTAACCGAAAGCTCCCTTCTTTTGGATCTTCAACGTGTCAAGCCGCCCAGTGGTACTTTTTTCTATATAAATGTACTACTTTCTTGTGGATCGCTCAAGGGGTAGGTCCTCTGCGTTTATGTAAAGTTCTCATTCGCTTTTATTCATGCGTGGCCGGAAAAATTCGTGTACTCGCACCGTCGCTGCTCTGCTCCATAGGAAATTCTTCCTGAGCGCTTAGTAGGTACCTAAATCTCCTGCTTACCGCTTGCTGAACTGGGGAGCATCCCTAATATCCTCCCCTTTACACAGAGAATTCTATATGAATTCGGTCACCTTATGAAGCAAAGTCTGGGAAAGTCCGACTGGGCGGTTTATTCGCCAGGTTCCGACGGAATACCAGGCTCTGTGCTTAGGTATTGTGCCGAGGTCCTGCGCAGTCCCCTTCTAAAATTGTTTACCTTATCCTTAGAAACATCACAATTTCCCCTTATTTGGAAGGAATCAATCGTCATTCCTCTCCACAAAAAAGGTAGCAAAGTGGATGCTAACAACTATAGAGGATTCTCTAAGTTGTCGAAACCATTTCGAAAACGTAATTACTCCCTATTTGCAGCACTTGCATACATCAGTAAATTCTCCATGCCAACACGGATTTGTTAAACGAAGATCAACGACAACTAACCTTCTGGAGCTCACTTCTCTTAGTATCTTTCCTCAAAATTTACAGACAGATGTGATCTATAATGATTTCAGTAAAGCATTTGACTCCGTTAATCTATCTCTTGTTTTTATATGGACGTTGATGCACTACGGTCAGTACACTCAAGTGGCCCTTCGAAACCAAGCACGTGCTTGTTAGGGTTAGGTGTTAATAGGCGCGAAAGAAAATACCATATTGACTAATGGCGCGCAGCTTGATTGCTATCTTGCATGTGTACTAAGTGGGTTAAGATTAATGTTTTTAGTTTAGGAAGGCTATCTACAGATGAGGTTATTTTGTACAAATCATTATAATTTGCACATAGTACTCTAAAGGGTTCATGCATTTCATATGATGTTCTGTAGTGGTGCAAAACTAAAGGTGGTTCTACATGGTACGTGGAAATTCAACTGACCCAATAGATCGCTGTTTTCCACGTCACCACAGATCAGGTTATACATAAAGCAGAGCTCGCAAGTAACAGTTGACCGTTTCTTGCAGTCACCAAATAACAGTTCTTTGCGCATCACTTGTGGAAAAAGTCAGACACGAACCGTTCACGAGTGTCTCTTGAACGAACGGTCTGTGCTCAACCGAAAACCAATTTCGTGCTTCCTTTTTGCTCTGCTCATTCGCTGACCACTTTGCACCGAGCGACGAAAATAAAAGTCTTTTGCGTTGGTATGGGTGTATATGCGAATGAACAGTCTGCTTGTAAACCACACGTGCTTTTATTAAATAATAATAATAAATAATAAATAATAATAATTAAATAATTAAATAATAATAATATTATTAAAATAATTTAATAATATTAAATTAAATAACACGCTATTAAATAGGTACTGAAGACAAAAGACCATTTACGATGAGCATTTCGTTTTTTCGCTCATCTGCTGACTCTCAATGAGCGAGCGTTCTTTTGAATCGCTCTCTCTCAGTTCTTGTTGAGTGAGCATAACAAGAACCCCGAAACTGAGAGCGGTTAACCGAAAACCAAAACAAAGAGCAACGAAAAGTTCTGTTCAGAGCGAGAGCACACGAGCATCGTATTTTTCGGTTGTGTTACGAAGCAGACCGCAACACGAAAAACGGTCAACTGTTATTTGCGAGCTCTGACATAAAGGCAATGCATAGCATCGTTCTACGGTTTGCTAAGGAAGGTAGGTTAATTAGGAGAAGTCTACAAGAATAAGATGGCAACCTAAGGTTTGCATCCCAGTTTAAGAAGCCACGAATTGAAAAAAGTAAAAAATTCTTTTGAACTGACTCAATGTGTTTGCTGTGGACGTCCCACTGGGGACTCCAAGCGCAAGATCCATATTCTAAAATAGGACGAACTAACGAAATGTATAAATTCTTCGTGACGTGGGGGTCATCGAATTCTTTCGACCACCGTTTAATAAATCCAAGCACACCCCTGGCACCCCTTCTTGTTAGGAAACTCGATTTAATGGGTTTTCCTGTCTATCTTTTTAGGTAGATCTTAAGTTATTTGAATGGCAGGACGCAAAAGGTCCTCTTTCAAAACAACTTGCTAGAATGTTACATTATTATGTTACATTATACATTATTTATTAACGACTTGCCCAAAGTTTTGACTAACTCAAGAGTACTCATGTACGCTGACGACGTTAAACTTTGCGTGCAATAAAAGGATGGCGCTAGCCAGTCAAATTTACAAGCAGATCTTAATTACTTTCAATCTTTAAATCTTATTACCGATTTTAAATTTAAATATTTGCAACAATTATTGTTCCAATTTGATTCCTTATTTCTAAATAACTAAACTCTTTAGTGTACTTACCCAACAGAGCTCATATTGGCGTTTTGAGACTCATCTAGCTGCTGCACCTGGGCTGGAACCTGGGCTGGGACCTGGGAATTGGGCTCTTCGTCGCCACGTAGGAAATCACTAAGGTGAACGGCAGTGCGACGGGCGAAGCGGCGGCCCTTGCTGCCTAAAGTCTTCTTAGGTGGCATGCCTCTAGCTGGTATGAAGTAGCTGATCCGTCGAAGTATCCTGTTATAATATATGTGGAGCCTAACTTTAATTCGCAGTCGTGGCTGTGGGCTGAAAAAATACAAATAATAAATATAACAGATGTATAAAGCGAATGAGAAATCAAAGCCTAGTAGATGGTAAAGATAAATCAAAGCCTACGATGCCACAGAAATTTACAGATGATAAAGATAATTCAAAATATACTAATTAAAGGCTCGAAATTCCCCTGCGATTTCTGTGGCATCCCTGAAAGATGTTTCTTAAAAGCAAATCGCAGTTATTTTACCTCGTAGTCGGACCAACTTAGGACGATGAAGACAGCCAATGGCACGCGGTGTCTGGACGGCGGAACTGGGCAGGACGGCCAGGAGTCGAAAGGTTTCTGTTACTCTGAGCTTCTGGTACTCGCTCATGGGCCGCGAACAGCCCGAACACAACGGAGCTGCGAATAAATATTACAAACATACGGATGTTGAGAGAAATATGATTGAAATGTGCGTGGAACAGGTATTATTTTGGGTGGTTATTGAGGACGATGTGTGATATAAAAGGGTTAAAGATTATGACATAAAAATATACACCAATTAAAGAAATTATAAAAAGTATACATGAGTTAAAAAAGGGTTAAAGATTACAACATAAAAATATACATAAATTAAAGAAATCATAAGAGATTAATATAAATGGAAAAGGTACATATTGGATTACTTTTGGGATCCGGCACCATGTGAATTAGGGAAAGTGATGGGTGGTTGTGAGATTCAAAGAATATATGCGGAACATACCATCCGTGGAGCTGGTCTGTATGGCATTGCGCATACAGCCGCTGCTGCAGTACCAAATCGATTGCAGGCTAAAATAAATAATCTCAATTGAATGCTGATCATGGATTACCCTTAATAATATTTTATGTAAATCTAACTGCCTTGTCGAGATGCAAATTAATTCAGAAATAATAAGGGATGCTAGTGTTAATGGTTAATGGCAAGAATTTAAATATTGTGAAGTTATTATTCATTTTAGCAGCTTTTAAAAGCGAAAAAAGGGTAAAATAGCGCTGCATTTTGGCTTTACATAAGCAAAAGAATCAGAAATCAATTAATATTAATAATTTAAACCATTATTTAAGCTTTAAGCGTGCTAATAGTTAATTATTAATAATTTTAGCAGCTTTTAAAAGCGAATAAAGGGTAAAATAGCGCTGCATTTTGGCTGTACATAAGCAAAAGAATCAGAAAAAATCAGAAATCAATTATTATTAGTAAGTTGAACCATTATTTAAGCTTTAAGCGTGCTAATAGTTAATTATTATTAATTTAAGCATCTTTCAAATGCGAAAAAAGGGTAAAACAGCGTTGCGGCTAAGCAAAAGTATCAGAAAATATCAGAAATCAATTAATATTAATAATTTAAACCATTATTTAGGCTTTAATCGTGCCGTTTAACTAATCTAAATCGTTAAATGAACTCTTTATAGTCCGCAGCTTACACCAGTGTTTCGCGCGGCGTGTACGCCGCCAGGACACCCTGCACCTGGCAAAGTCCCAGGCGCAGGGCTTGATCCCTGGGCTCGAACTGCAGGCCCGGTGTGAAGGGCAGGCCCACCAGCCGCCACTGGGCATGCAGCTGGCCAATGTCGATGGGCTTCAGGCCGGCAGTCTTCAGGTGGGCCCTCACCAGACCGTAAACCGAATACCTGACCGCCTCGCCAAATTGCAGCGGCTCCTCCAGCACGAGCTGCAGCAGGCTGGGCGAACGTTCCAGCAGGTGAGCGTACTCAAAGTCCAGGCGCACCTGCACGGGTGCCAGCAGATCCTCCGGCCGGCGCGAGCGCCGGTAGTGCTCCACAAACTTACCAGCGGAGCCCTCCACCAACTTGAGCAGCTGCGTCTGGCGGCAGAACTGCTCCACCAGCTTTTGCTCGTGGAATCTGTATGTGTGTATGTGTATATGTAAAAGTGTTTCGTGTTGTGGCGTGTTCTGTGTGGTTTTCGGTAATTTTTATTTTAGAATTTGGCACACTTACTGGCTATTTGACGATGACTCGGAGTTTTCTACTGCTGCTGGTACTGCGAATGTCTGCAAGTTCGTGTTCAGTCTGAACATTTTACAACGCTACAAACCCAAAAGGAAGAAAAATCCGCAAATCAACTCTACGGCGTCGACAACGAAACGGAAAAGGAAAGAACTCGCAAATTGTTTGAATGGCGTGCCTTTCTAGAGGTGGGCGAAAGTCAAAAGAAGGCATAGAGAAAGAAGTTATCGCGAGCTCGATAATTTGTCTTACCAGGGCTGCGTTGCCAATAGGGCTGCGCATGCGGATGAACGAAATTGAAACGGTTGGTATTTTTTAAAGTTTGGATAATAAAGCCTAGTACTAACATCGACGACCTTTCGTTGTCTTTCATTCCACCAAATCTTCGTTTTCTGCAAGAGTTTTGTCTTTTCTTCTCCACCAGGGAGGAATGTTATTTTATTTAGTGTATATACTGGTATATTTAAAGAATTTCCTGGTTCTTTGTGGTATTTTTCGAACTGATCACTTTTTCATGAAAAGCGCGCTGGAACGACACGTCCGAGCTTCGCTATTGAATTTCACCATTAAAAAAACAAAACCAAATGAATAAAAGCCTTGTTTCACTGATACATATTTTCGAAAATGGACCGTCGGTGTTTCCACTGCTTCATCTTGAACAGCTGATTTTGTTTACATTTGAATTGGGACGGCGTCCATCATAGCGTGGCCGATAGAGGTAATTTCAGGCTATTTTGCGGGGCTTGGACGACGTGGACGCCGTGTCCATTTTATATATAAGCGACCCATTCATGGAATTATTAATATCCATGCTTGGAGCTTTGAAATCTTGTAAATCAAAGAAAAATCAGGAAAAATCAGCCACAGCTTGAGGAGCATTGCATTATGCAGCGCCGACAACAAAATGCTGCGCTGTTTTCATTCATCTATTTGTCAAAAATATTCATAGTACCAAAAACAATAAGAAATTAGGGAAGGGAAGGAAAGTTTGGGGGAATGAACTTACGAAATATCGCTTAATAATTGATTTTTTTTAGTATGTATAGGAAGTGAATTGTACGGATATGGGCACGAAGGCGACGACACCATCTTCTTCGTCTTTGCTCGTAATTTCGACTTTGATTTTATGTTACTTTGTTCGTTGTATCAACTTTTCCGGTGCGAATGTTAACTTTTCAGTGGGGGAACCGAAAATATCGTTTACAGACGGAGTGAAACAGCTGAGATTGGAACATCACAAATTGATGGTGGAATGTTTTGAGAAAATTTGGAACGAAAATATATATGGAATTTGGACGGTAGATGGGGATGGAGCCTAAAGTGATTAGACTATTATGGGAGAGCCCGTGTAAAAGAATGGACAATTTTTAAGGTATTTAAAGTAAAATATAAGCACATTACATGAATTTCTACACATTTTTCTCATGGTATTTAACAAGTCTGAAACGGTAGTTTTTTGGTACTTATTGTTTGGTCGGTAATTATTTTTTAATTGTTATCGATGGGGTCACGTCCTCTTTCGTGTATCAAATCTCAGGGACCACAGGGTAAAGCCTAGTACTCAGACAGTAAAAAAACGGTTAAAAACGTTCTTTTTTGGTATACATATTTTACATCAGCTGTTTTGTATTTGTTGACTGTAGAGCAGCCCTTGTCCTGATCGTCGATCCAGGAAGGAATGTTGCACACCTAGTAGGGGAAAAATAGGGTGTTATACATGATCGGGAGAATCTGGGCCACGGCGTCGGTGGTCATTGTGCGCAGTTGAGCTATTCCAAAACGAAGCTGCAAATCTGTGTAAAGTGTCTTTTCTTTCAAATGGATATACTGTCAACAAATACAAAACAGCTGATTTAAAATACGTATGACCGTATTACTAGTTTTCGAAATAAGCGGACGAACGTTTTTAGAAACGCGGTCACACTGAAATGATTAAATCTTTTTGGGGTTGCGAACTGTTTTACTGTCTGAGTACTAGGCTTTACCCGGTGGTCCTTGAGATTTGATACACGAAAGAGGTGACGTGACCCCATCGATAACAATAACAAATTATTACCGACCCAACAAGAAATACCAAAAAACTACCGTTTCAGATTTGTTAAATATAATAAAAATATCATATTTCTAGTGTAACCGGTTTTATGGTGTTCACCGAAAATCCGTACGAAACATACTGTCAGCTGTGTTTGTTTTCAATTCAAAGAAGGAGAATGTAAGCTGCCCGTCCTCGGGAAGTGGCAACGGGAATGGTAATGGCCCGGGAAGACTGGGCAAGGAACCGCCGCCCTAGATACGCATAAGCACGGGTTTCGTGGAGAACTCATGGATAGAGATCATGGCGCGGCGACTTAAGCGCCAATAGAGCAGCTCTTGTCCTGGTCGTCGATCCAGAAGAGAATACTGCACATCTAGTAGGGGGAAAAATAAGCGGTACATATGATCGAGAGAATCTGGGCCACGGCGTCGGTGGTCATTTTGCGCGAATGAGCTATTCCAAAACGAAGCTGCAAATCTGTGCAACAAACAGCTGATTTGACCGTATCACTTCCCTTCCAATAATGCCGAAGAACGTTTTTAAAAACGCGGTCACACTAAAAAGATTAAACCTTTTTGGGGTTGCGAACGGTTTTACTGTCTGAGTACAAGGCTTTACCGAAGTCGAAAATGAAAGAGACAACTATATACGTAATGCCCAAACGTCAACAAATCATCGTTCGTCCCTTTCTTTTTCACAGATCGCCACCTAAAACGTACCCAAAAGCTAGCACCGATTTTCGTCTTTACCTTCTTTCGATAATTAAATTTATTTCAAATTAAAAACTATTAAAAAAAAGATTTCTTCACACTCAATTAATTTTTCATCTTGTTTATTTTAAATTTAGTGTATCATTTCGCGGAGTACACACGTTATTTGTATAAAAAAAAACAGACGCAGAAGAGTTTGTTTTTGTTGGTGCAACGTCTCCTTAACGGTTGGACTTGGCCACACGCTCCAGCTCATCCTTCTTCTTGATGGCGTAGGAGTTGGAGGAGCCCTGAAAAGAATAAGAACAAATAGGTAATTAGTATTAATTTCACTCGAACTTATTATTATTACTTAAGAAAAAGCAATGTTTTTAAGTGATTAAGGTAGATATTCTTTTACGTTTCTCGTGTGCATTGAACTGGGAAATAATCGCAAGCACAAGGATAATAAAAGATGGAGGCTTTGTTCTGGTCCAAAAGCGAGACTACATGAATAGACCATCAGGCAGAATTAGATTGGACCCTATCTTTACCCGATAATACTTGAAATTGATATGTTCTTTTACGTTTCTCGTGTGCATTGAACTGGGAATTGATCGCAAGCACAAGGATAATAAAAGATGGGAGGTATATTCTGGTCCAAAAGCGAGACTACATGAATAAGCCATCAGGCAGAATTAGATTGGACCCTATATTTACCCGAAAATACTTAAAATTCATCAAATATATATGTTCTTTTACGTTTCTCGTGTGCATTGAACTAGGAATTGATCGCAAGCACAAGGATAATAAAAGATGGATGCTTTGTTCTGGTCCAAAAGCGAGACTACATGAATAGACCATCAGGCAGAATTAGATTGGACCCCTGGGTTAAATTGTTAGACTTATCTTTGGATGTTTTACATTTAATAACGAACAAAAATAAGGCTCTGGTCAAGACTATTATTTCCCCCGTATATCAGAATCCCTTGCTCACCTTAGCAGCGTTGATCAGCTCATCGGCCAGGCACTCGGCAATGGTCTTGATGTTCCTGAAGGCAGCCTCACGAGCTCCAGTGCACAGCAGCCAGATGGCCTAAAATAATTCGTAATAAGCAAAATAATATGTTAAGAAGATGCAGTAAAATGTGTAAAAAGAATTTGTAATCTTTAAAAGTTAGCTTATAATACTGATTCATATATAAATGTCTCTTCAGTTCATACGCCAAATGTCGGCTAAATTACACATTGTGACGCTACGGATAAGATAGATTTTCGATTTAGCCAAGCGTTATAAGCCAGCAGTCGCCAATCGAACCACCAGCCATCGTTGCTGGCCACGCGTTAAGTATATCTCCAATTCGTTGAAAGCGAGACTCACCTGGTTGACGCGACGCAGAGGCGACACATCCACAGCCTGACGACGGACGGTGCCAGCACGTCCAATACGGGTCGAGTCTTCACGGGGACCCGAGTTGATGATTGCGCTGACCAGGATCTGCAAGCAATCACAAGAGAAATGTAAAATTTAATAAGATCTATCAGGTTAAGTGCCAAATAAAGTATATAGCATATATGATGGATGTGGCTTCAAGTTCCATGAGAGCAGGAAGTGGATATTCATCTTCGGGCGCAAGGATAATATTGAAACCATTTGATCTCAGTTCGATTTTGGTTATGCCAACCGGCGGAGGGTATGATTTAAGCCGTTGGCATTGAGGTGAACTGTTGTGGATGTTTTCTCGGTTATAGGATAATAGTTATTATAATGTTGCTTTGACTTTATTAAGGTTTGCATCTTTGAGACAATGCCCTTAAGAGGAATAGTTAACCATGGGGTTCAATGTGGTCCAATTGAATACCACAACGCTGTGGGTATCAACGCTGCAGTTTTAGTTTTGGACGGATAAATCAATCTATTATTATTACTATGTGAAGAATAGTTCTGTTGCTTTTTGACTTTATTAAGGTTTGCATCTTTAAGACAATGCCCTTAAGAGGAATAGTTAAACATGGGTTTCAATGTGGTCCAATTGAATACCACAACGTTGTCTGGATCAACGCTGCAGTTTTAGTTTCGGACGGGTCTTACTTCAGTTCTCATTTATAAAAAGAAACATAGTTTGTTTTAATCTAACTTTAATTTATTTTGCAGTTCCTACTGTAGCTTAGAGCTGTAAAACCATCGATAGTGCCCTTACTCGATATTTTCGATAGTGATAGTCCAAACCATCGATAATATCGATACTATCGACAACATAAAATGGGTTTAAAAAATTTACTTTGCTTAAAAAAACCAAATTCAATGGCTTAATTTATATAAGATTTTATGTAATAAAAAAATGAAAGAAATTTTATCACAAGTACTGTCTATACAGATTTTATATATAGATAGTTTTGGAAATTAATGATTGTAAATTAAAGAAAAATGTTTTGGTCCGTTCTTTAGAGTATACAAATTTAAGATTATATTTATTGGCAAAAACTTGTCAATTTTATACGAATTCACTGATTACCTGCTAACGCGATGTATCGATGGTGAAAAAAAACAATCGATAGTGACGCAGAGCACAACACCATCGATAATATCGATAGTATCGTCGATAGGTTTACAGCTCTAGTGTAGCTTTAATTTCCAGGAGGACGAGAAGAGTCTGCTTATCTTCAGGCACTAGGATAATATTAAAACTCTCTTTCCTATGAGTCCTATTTAGAGTTAATGCTCAATTCGGTTGGAGTTTACCGTCAATTAGCAAAGGTGAGGACTGCCTTCTAAGGTTTATTTCAGTTGCTAGTGTAGCTTTAATTTCCAGGAGGACGAGAAGAGACTGCTTATCTTCAGGCACTAGGATAATATTAAAACTCTGCTTCACTCTAAGTCCACATAAAAGTTAATGCTTGCGAAAGTATTTAGAACTAGCCAGCATCGAGGAGGACTAAGCATTACTTGAGAAATTCGATCAAATAATTCAATTACTTAAAATACTGAGATTTCTAATAAGTTAAGTTAATAATAAGTGCAATAACTTTGTAGTTCCAAGTTCCAGGAGAAACCAGAAGAGGCTATTTATCTTCAGGCACTAGGATATTTTGGAACGCTCCCTAATGGATTAATCTGCGTGCCCATTCTACCCATGTCCGAGTGGCAAAAATCTACGGACACAGTTTAGCATGAGACGCTTGCTCTCCCTATCCCAAAGGATTGCGATAAAAGGACTGTGTATGTACCTGCAGAGGGTTCTCGCCGGTAAGCAGATGGATGATCTCGAACGAGTGCTTGACAATGCGGCAGGCCATCAGCTTCTTGCCATTGTTGCGTCCCTTCATCATCAGGGAGCAGGTCAGGCGCTCCACAATGGGGCACTGAGCCTTGCGGAATCGCTTGGCCGCATAACGTCCGGCCGAGTGGGGAAGGTAGCGGGCGAACTTCTCCTTCACCGAGATGTAATCCTGCAGCGAGATATCGTTGACAGTCACATCGTCGCACGACCAACGGCCGAACAGCTTGATTTCCGGCAGCTCGCTGGTGGCCACCACGTTCGTCTCCAGGATCGTCTCGGCATTCTCGGTTTCCAGAGGTGCCGCCGGCTCCTCGAACGTCTCCACAACGGTGTTTTCAGCAACTTCGGCCATGCTGTAATTGGGAGCAGTCAATAAATTATTTAATATTTTCTAAAGTAACTCAATTAATAGAATTCTTTTGGGCCAACGAAAACATGAGGTTTTCCCCTTTACTTAGGGGTTTCCAAGAACAAACAAAATATTAAGACACGCGTTCGTTTACAAAGCCTTGAAACCTCTATAAAATCAAGGTCTTCAAGGAATATTAATCAAGATTAAAGCAATTTTTCTGCCATTTTAACCCGTTGCTGCAAATGAGCGCTATATTTACACACACATGCACACATATATACACACGGGCAATGTTGTTGTTGATTTTCCCCCGACTTTATCATGGCGATTTCCTTACAAAAGGAATTGCATTGAGGCGCCGTACTCAAACGTTTAGGTTTTCAGTAGTGCCGAGAATATAAAACAAAAAACAAATAACAAAAAAAGAAAAAGGTGAAACCAACACGTGTTATGCACTAACACACAGTGGCCACACGCACACATTTACACACACACACAAACAAAAAGCCGCCCGTTTTTAACCTCATTGCAGCAGAAATTGTCGTTTTTCGCCGTTGCGCCAATAATTTCACAAAACCCTCATTATTCACACTTGGCCGCCACTTTAAGTAGTCATTTAGTCGGACTCTGTTGCTTCTACACTTATTAAAACGTCGAAAATTTCTTACATTTTCACAGAAGATATCGAGATACGATGTCAGCGCAAAGGCAAACGCCTGAAAAAGAACATGTTAGGGCAGTGTGAGGCAACGCCACAGAAAAACGTTTCCGCCGCTGCTCGCACGGTTGCATTTGGGAGACCAGGGCTGCAAAAGCTCGATGTATCGATTACGATGAGGTGACGATAGTTTGGCTGTATCTCTTAACTTGTTTCATATTTCAAAGATTTCTCGCTCTTATTATAAATATTTTTGCATACATTTATTAATAAGCTGTTGGTTTATCTTTACTTTTGTTGTGGAGTACATTTTTTAGGCGCGATAGTTGAGTTTTATATCGATATGTGTCTCATCCCTTATTAGTGGCCAGGGTAGCAAAACGCGCTATATATCGACTAAGACATGCTAGCGATAGTTTGGCTGTATCGCTTAACTTATTACCTTTTAAATATATATTTAGTTATGATTATGTCAGGTATTGTGTATATTAATTGACTAGCTATTTGTTTGCCTTTACTTTTGTTAATAACGATATTTGATTTTTATATGCGCAGTATCCCTGGTGGCCAATCATATTGCATACCGATAGTTGCAAAAATAATTAATTATCGATATATCGTTTGTTGTGACATCCCTATTGTTTTGGTCACAACAGAAATTTTATTGTGAAATTATTTTCCCAAAAGTACGCCGAAATGAGCGTGGATATAGCCAGCACGATCAAGTTTCGGGACATCTGCGACCTGTTTGAAAAGCTAAAGGCCACCAAGAAGGTTGCCAACAAGGAGGACGTATTAAAGTGCTACTATGAGTCCTTTTGCCGGCATCGCGAATCCTTTCGCAAGCAAACCGGCCTCACCGACGACCAGGTGGAGAATGGGGCCAGCAGCTTCTACTCCGTGCTGCGTCTACTCCTCCCCAGCGCGGACACGGGGCGGGACAACTATGGGCTACAGATCACGGCTCTGGGCAGGCTCTACATCCGTGTGCTCCAGCTGGCCAAAGACTGTGAGTTGGGGATGGCGGCTAAAAAGAGAGTTATTACTCACCAGAGTTGTGTTAATTACTGTTAGCCAGCGATGCCATAATGCTGCAGCACCGCAGTGGGAACATGTACAGGGACTACGGCGACGTGGTCTATGCCGTGCTCAAGCCGCGCTGCTTCAATCCCCCGAGTAACCTGAGGCTTAACCAAATTCACGAAATGCTGGACACCATTGCCAACGAGGACACAACAGGTGGGTGTGTGTGGCGTATGCCTGATGAGTGCTGTGTGACTAGCGCATTAAATTATAAGTTTCATACTTGTAGCGTTAGAAAGAACTTTAAATAAAATTAAAAATTAAATGAGAGAGCTCTCTGCAGTGTAATCAAAAGCTTAGTTGACTGAAACCCTTCCCCTTTTGCAATCCAACAGTCAAGGAACAGGAGCTCATCCGGTTTACGGAGCAGGCCTCGCCGGAGGAGCAAAAGTGGCTAATACGGCTGCTGTTGAAGAGCCTCGGCTTGGGCATTGGAGAGCAGAAAATCTTTGGGGTGCTGCATCCCAAGGCGCAGGACATCTACCAGCGCTGCTCGGACCTGGGGCATGTGTGCAACCTACTGGCGGTCAATGCCCCTGACTTGAATGCAAGCAGCAGTGCGACATCCAGCGACAACAAAAGCAATGTCAAGGCCGTTAATCTGAACGACGTCATCCGTCCGTTCCATCAAATCCGCCCCATGCTGTGCGAACGCTTCCCGGGCGACATCCAGGAGCTAATGCAATCGGATGTGCTCTATCTGGAGACCAAAATGGATGGCGAACGCTTTCAGCTGCACATTGATGGCGGCCGCTTTATGTACATCTCACGGAATGGTGTTGATTATACGCGCAATTTTGGCGACAGCTACGATTGCGTCGGCACTTTGACGCCCAAGCTGAGGGGCCTGCTACCGCTGGGCTTGCAGTCCATCATTCTGGACGGCGAGATGATGGTGTGGGACACCGTGCAGCAGCGCTTCCGCGAGAAGGGCGAGAACACGGACGTGAAGAGCCTGAAGCCCGACCGCAGCTGGCAGCCCTGCTTCGTGGTCTACGACCTGTTGTACTTCAATGGCCAGAGCCTGCTCGATCACACCTACATCCAGCGCGCCTACAAGCTGCAGAAGCTGGTGGTGGAGCAGCGCGGTGTCCTCCAATTGATGCGCGGCCGCAAGATCGGCTCGATCGAGGAGTTCAACGAGCTCTTCCAGCAGGCCCTCGACTCCAATGCCGAGGGCATAGTGCTGAAGAAGCAGGGATCCATCTATCAGCCGGGTGTGCGACTGGGCGGTGGCTGGTACAAGGACAAGGCCGATGTGAGTACTTAACAAGTAAGAAAGCTATAGTCGAGAGTGCTCGACTGTGAGATACCCGGTACCCAGACGTTTGCCCTTCACACTAAAAGGCAACTTAAAATTTTACATACATTACATTGTACATACGTACATTGGCGCCATTATATCGCACGGCCAAGGCTCGAAAGCGCCACCTGTCGGCTACAGCTTGCAACAGCAGTGCCTTAGGGGTGTGTTAAAATTCGAACCTTATTGCTAATATCTCCCATGTTTATCATCCGATTTTACTGAAATTTTCAGGAAACGTCCGCTCTATTATATTCATTTTTTGTATCTATTAACTTTAACCCGAAAATAACGAGTATAGCTTATTTAACGTTTTTTATGATTTTTGAGGGCGCAAGTGGGCGTGGCCAAAAAACTTGATTTGCGTGCAACAGATTCCAAAGGTGTCACCAAATTTGGTAACTCTAGCTCTTATAGTCTCTGAGATCTGTTGTTTCACACAGACGGACATGGCTAAATCGACTCGGCTGGTGACGCTGATCAAGAATATATACACTTTATAGGGTCGGAGATTTCTCCTTCTGCCTGTTACATACATTCTCGGTTGGCACTAACTTATAATACCCTTGTACCCTATGGGTACCGGGTAAAATTATCCTCAAACCTTGAATCCACATTGATATGCTTCCGTTTCCGCTCAGTATATCAAGGGCCTCATCACGGAGTTCGATGTGCTAATCATCGGCGGCTTCTACAATCGCAAACGCACATTTATTGACTCCTTCCTGCTCGGGGTTATGCAGCCTGCACCAACTGGTGCCTCCCATCGCCACGAGGTCTTTAGCATCGGCTGTGTGACCAATAACACGAAGCAGAGGGGCGTCCTCAATCACACGCTGAAGCCGCATTGGCATGATGTCACTAAGGAACCACCGCCGCTGTGGTATCACTACAAGGCCAGCGATCGGACGGGATGTCCCGATCTATGGTTGGAGCCACACAACTCGATTATTCTCCAGGTGAAGGCTGCCGATTTGGCGCCAAATTCGGCGTTTTTCACACGCAAATCGTTGCACTTTCCGCGCATCGAAATGAAGCGCGATGACAAGTCCTGGAGCGAGTGTATGACCCTCAAGGAGTTTAACGATCTATGCGAGGTAATAAGCACTCGGAAGTTGTAGTTATAAGCAGATATTTATCCTCCTTTTCTTTGGGTTTAGGGATCCCTGGCCATTAAGAAGCTAAACAAGCGGCAGCTGCGCCTGGAGGACTTGACCACGAAGCGAAAGCGTCTGCGGATGACACCTTCGGAGCGGAGTCGGCTGGGACTGGCCGTCTACGAGAAGCGCTGTGTGGCGGATCCGAGCTCGAGGCTATTCGATGGCCTTAGTTTTTGCATTTTGAGCGGCTCGGCCGGACGTCAGAGCAAGCAGCAGCTGCAGGAGCTGGCCGTGAAGAACGGCGGCTGCATTGTGGAGAATCCGCTGCCCAACGATCCCAAGTGCTTTTGTATAGCCGGCGACGAGACATTCCTGGTCAAGCGGCTCATCCTGCAGGAGCCGCGCACCTGCGACATTGTGCGCATGGAGTGGCTGCTGCGGATATGCCGCAAGCAGGAGCTGGAGCTGCGGCCCAAGGATCTGATGGCAGCCACCGAGCCACTGCAGCGGGAGCTGGCCGAGTGCTTTGACCGGTTCGGGGATAGCTACAGCAAGGATATTGCCGACATTGAGGAGTTGCAGGATCTCCTACTGGACATGGATGAGGCAGCAGTAGAGGAAGAGGTGTTGGCCACCGAGCTGGATGCCTTGGAGGATCAGCTGCTGGAGGGGAGGAACTTGAGGAACTTCAACTTGTTCAGGGACATGTACGCTGCATTCTACGATCAGGAAGGGGATCCTTTGGGCAAGATTCTGTTTCTACAAAACGGTGGCAAGTTGGCCACCGACCCATACGATCCGCAGCTTAATCTGGGATTCATCTGCATGTCCTCGGACCTGGATGACGCGCACCTTGGGGAGTGGATGCAGAGACACCCAAAGCTGAGTGCCGACAGAGTTCTGAACTCTGCCTGGATCCACCAATCGCTGCGGGAGGGTCGCCTTCTGCCCATGCATTCTTTCGTTTAATATATGTTTTAATAAGTTATATGAACTGTGTATACTGTATATAATAAAAACATAAATACATATAATATGATGATTGTGTTTATGGCTAGCAGAAATTGAAGGTTAATAAAATAAAACAGTAAAATTACAGGAATAAGTTGATGAGCTTTTTTTATGCCGCAGCTTATTTCGTGCAGTTAATTTATTTTAATACAACTTTAACTTTGGAGACTTAAATGCATACTTTTTCTTCTATTTCGACACTTTACTTACATATGCATGTATGCAATTCTCCAGAAAGGTCAACTTTGTATTTATTTATGTAAAAATACAATTAACATGTAATGTAGACGAATGAAAGCAACAGAAGGAAAGCTTTATTTTCATTTAAAATAAATACGCATATTTATGTTGAACCTTTTTATACCATTTCATACGGTATTATAATTATACCCTTGCAGGATATTATTACTATATATGTATGTCGAAACGGCTGGAATCGGACCGCTATATCTTATAGCTGCCATAGGAATGATCGGAAAATTAATGGAAAATAAATGTATAGCTTCTCTGTTCTTTAACGTATTGTTATAAATATCGAGATATAGCTGTTTTTACGGTTTTAGAATTACGGTTTTAATTTTGATTAAGATCGGACACTGATCCAGTTGGAGACTGCAAGGGTATTTAAGCTTCGGTTTACGGTAGATAACTTCCTTTCTTGTTGAAAAATTTTTATTCGGTTTTTTTTTTAATCACGGACTGTTTCGCGAAAAATGAAAATATCGAAAAAAACCCCAAGGTGAATCGATTAGCCATAGGTATTTCGGATTTATTGACGAAATTTCAGATCGATCCCTTAAGATTTGATCGAGTTACATATGTGTCCGGCCACGGAAAAGTAGGGCCTACGGAGAAATGATACACGTCCGCCATTTGGTTTTTGATACAAAAAATAAAGAACCATTTCTCACTTTTAATACATAATTTAAAAATGTTCGTTTAATTCGCTAGCTTCCTTTCTGGTTATATATAAAGAAGATAGATGATATTCATATTTCAAAAAACCCCGATCAGAGTGGGCCATGGCCACTGAAATGTCAAATCGAAACATTATTTGTAAACCGAGCTATGCCTTGTACCTCAGTATAGTTCTAGACTCCCCTGAGAAAACATCTAATTTCCTACGAACAAAATTTCGTTCTCTACTTTTTTTTGCTCTTAAGTAAAATTTTTCCATGTAACGGACCGTCTTTCCATTTATTTCCAAATAAGGGAGAGGCTTTGTTTTCCAATGTGCCCGGTAAGTTGAAGGCTTTAAATAATGTTGAATGGTTTTAAATGAATCGAAATCCAAGGAAACAAAACGTCCGTGCTGAGGCACATCTCGGTGATTTGTTCCTGACGGCAGGGAATATGTCTCTCAGGAGAGCAATAATGGGCTGAGGGAAATGGAGCTTTCTCAGGCTCATGGCTTCTCAGGAACCGGAACTGTCTGTGGCCAAGCATCTTAGATTCGCCGGAGCAAATGCCAGATTCGGCAGTTCCCAAGGAACGGCTGGACATGAAGGCAAAGGCGGAGGACTCCCCCAGGCCATGCCCATCCACACCTGACTGGAACTCTAGGGGTAAGTGGGAATGATATTGTCAGCAGAAGCTAGAGCACTTGCAGTTCGATTTTATGCACATTTTTCCTTTACTTTAGTCCTCAAATCCCGGTATGACGCCGAGCTGGCCAGTCGGTACGCCATGATTAGCAAGCTGCAGGCCAAGTTGCAGCTGATCGAGGAAGCGGCCTCCAAGCAGGAACTGTAAGTCAAATGAAAGGCATTTTTTATGGAATTTATATGAAAAATATCCTAATTTTTCTGAGATTTTAATCATTCCTGGCATATTTTTCCCCTTACTCAGAGAACTCCAAGACAAGCTAAAGAGTGCGAACGCCGAGCGTTCTGATATAGAGCAAGGTTTAAGGGGAAGCAACTGTGAGTATATTTTTAAAAGCAAAGTATTTTACATATTTTTTACAACCGGAATTACTCCGAATCATAGTTGGTTTAATTGATAGAGATCCCTCCTACCTCCTCGAATAATATGCTGCTGCAACTTGGCCTGCAGTTCGCTAATCATGAGGTAGCGATTGGCCAGGTCGGCGTATGTCCGGGATTTGAGGACTAAGGTAAGGGAAAAATGTGCATACGATGGCGGATTATATCATTCCCACTTACTTTTACAGCTCCGGTCTGTTGTGGGT
>VNJO01012416.1:0-12579 GCA_008042535.1 Drosophila tani | reverse complement strand
AATTTATTAGCTCATTAGGCTTTATAGTTGTGGCCATGTTAACGTGCAGCTACCACAGCTATTTTAAAATAAAATGTAAATTCAGGTACCGCTTAGCCGCACTTGTACAGTCTCGCAGGCTTCTTATAGCTTATATTTTCGGCTGGGGCCCGCCGTAAAGAGTGTTTTCTGCACTCTCACTTGACCCCAATTATTTTATTTCGACGGCATTATTTATGATGCCAAATTAAAGCCAAGCTAGAGGAGAAAGCTAAATTACAAAAGGATTTCACGAGGTCGCATTTAAAATGCTTTTCTCTTTTTGCGGAATCAATAAAGTTTTCCTGGCAGCTTTAGTGACTTTAAAAAACTCCCTTTTATAAACAAACACGGCTTTGTTGTCTGTAATTATCATTCAAAGTAAGCTTCTCAAGTGATATTATAGTTAATCTAAGACATTAGACCTATGAATAACCATTCTCTATTCAAAATCGACATGCCCAAAGCCCGAGAGAGCGTAGTAAATGAAGTGCATGAAATGATGGGGGCAGGAAAACTTTCAACAACTCAAATCAAGTAAATTTGTGCAGTTTGCCTGCTCACTCTCCTCCAGCCCCAGCCTCTAGCCTCCTCTAAAGCTCCTGCTCCTGCTCCAGCTCGGTCGGTGGATCCACCATCATGCCTAGCGCCGTCTTCATTAAAAGTTGTTCCAGCTTGGCGCAGTTTTCAATTAAGCTAAAGCGCCACCGGCTATGCAATGCATTGATTTCAATTCAGTTTTCGTTGGCCTAATTGCAAATTAGCCGGCCGATTCTCCTAGGCTCCTCCAGCTCCCTCAGCTTTCCGTCCGCAGTGCTCACCCCGTTTTGACGGACGGAAATCGCTTGGCAAGCAATTAGAGAAACTGTCACAAAAAATCCCACGAAAACGCTTTAAAGCCAAACAACAAATGAACAATTTTCTGTGTCAATTTGGTTGCCATCAAATGTCAAACGGATTTTTCCACTAAATCGACAGGGGATCGGGTTTGTGGGGGAGTTTCGGGGAATTCACAAGAATTCCAAGGAGGAGAACGATTGGTAAGGTGAGCTGAGCTACAGTTGCACCCATGTCAGTTGACAGCTTAGTGCATAATTTAATAACAATTTAAATAGCGACACCAACAAGCATCAGGCTCGTGATGGGCTTGTAGTTGCCGGTGCCATCTTGTGACATTTGTCCCCCTTTGCCGGCACAGAACACAAATGTCAAATTTGTTGAGCGAATGCAACTTTAAATCGATTTAAATTTGTTTGTCGCCTTGGGCCTGCTGTCTATGGGCGCTCGAGAGGTATCGGCTTACCGAGACGGATATTTAATATCCAGTCCAATACTGTACTACATATTCCGCTGAGATAAAATAGTTTTAAAATTATTAAAGAGAAAAATCCAGGCCTATGACTTTTAAAATTAATCTATACCCAATATTAAAGGTTTTGCTTTAATTTTCTCATATCTTCCTATCTCCAGCGATTATTGAAGAACATTTCTATGTCAACCAGAACCATTTACAATATAAAAGTTAGCCTAGTCTGACTCTGAATAAGTGCCCCTCAGCTCGGATAATATGAAACCTTCCGAATGACAAATGCTACGCTTTTCTCCGAAATCTGACATTCTATGAGCGTCGGCAGCCCACCCACATGTCACTTTCCTCTGAAAGCATCCAGCCAAATTCCAAGGCAATGAACCATTAAATAATTGCTAATGCATTCACATCAAATTTATAGCTCCTGCCCCTGGCCATGGAGGCTGGGAAAGTGAGGAAAATGTGGTAGAAAGGCCGCCAAAATGTCATAATCTGCGACATATGCCGAGGAGCCCGGGCAGAAAGCTGCGTGGCCGCAGAAAATAACAAATGACAGCGGAAACTGACAATTGACGCCAGCCAGGTCGAAAGAACAAAGTCAGAAATGTAATAAAAAAAAGGTACAAAAACACATAAAAAGGACAATGCCTTTGAAAAATGACAGCCCGGCAATATAGGACTGTCTGATGATGGCGCCCCGAGGCGACCTTCAGAGCCATCTTCCTCTCGCCACCGCCTCGCTGGAAGTCAATTACATAATTACTTTCGGGCAATTTCCCAGGAAAGAAAAAGAAGCCTTGGCCGGCTACCTGAAACGGGGATCAAGCCCGCTTGTCCGGGGTGTCCGTTTTGTCTTAGCCACTCGGTCGAACACATGTCCCAGTGACTGTGTGCGGGCCCTAGCCGCTGATAGCCACCGCTGTGGCCGCCACACATTGTGGCACTCGACTTTTCCTTTCGGTAGCCGTCGCAACCGCACCTCGACCGCAATTCTCCCCCGGCTAATGATGTCTAATGTGAACCTTTTTCTCAATGGGTAAATTTATGCGGCCCAAGGAACTGAAAATTTGTCTCCCTGCCGATTACGGCCCAAGTCGTGTTTCTTTTTATCTGCGTAGTTCCCATAATGCACCAAGGAAAGAAACAATAGGATGGGCACAACAGGTGCGCCAGATACCTGACAGAGTTTGATAATTTGGACATGGGGACAAGTTTGTTGATTAAGAGAGATGATATTCTTTAATATGTCTTGGATCTAGACTAAACTGTCTTGGTAACAGAACCATTGCCAGATATTTATTTCGCTAAAAGTTTAGCTGTGTGTTTCCTGACTATTCCAAATAAAGCAAGCTATTTTCCAAGAAAGGAAAGGTACCAACATATACGATCTTTTCTTATTAAATGTATATAGGAACTATTTATACTAAAATAAAAGTAATATTTTTACTTTAATGTCTTTATATACCAAAAAAGTGTTTTTCTAAGTGTTAAATTATACAAATTCCTTGGTACTTCTAGCTCTTATTGTTACCAGAATCTAGGTGTTCAAACTCATGACAATACACCCTTTTACTGAAGGGGTATTATTCGTTAAGAAAATTCCCGTACTAGTCATTCCTAGAAGGTGCTTGTGATTAATTCATTTTCTTTTCATAATTTGCTTGTGAGCAATTCTATAGTACCAAGAGTAAATTCAATGACTTAATAATAAAGTTTCAGTACCCCCAATTCGTAGCCCACGCCGCCTGCTTTCATGTTTTTTTAAATCTCTTTAGTTCCCAACCCTACGATCTATTTTTTATTTAAATTTTCACTTTATTTGGCCACAAAATGTTCAACTTTTAGGGCCACAAGTTGTCACCATTTGGTTTTTCGGAAAGTCATAAAATCATTTGAATAAACAAACCGTGCTGTAGAAGTGCAAACCGGGAACTGGGAACTGGGAGCCTGGATGCCTGACTCCGGGTTCACGTCCACAGTTAAGCGCCAGTTTTTCGCGGCCCTTTTCAGACTTTTCCAGGGCCGGTCACTTTTGTACTTATATACGGCTTTTATGTTATTGGCCGTGCTCAGTTGGTGGCCGCCACGTTGGTGGCCCCTCCTACGCCGCCGGGCAAGTGCACTGCAACTACGTGCAGTAACATATAAAATTTGCATTAAAATTACTTTGATTACAAATTGGTTGTCGCCGTTTGGCCAGGCGACAAAAAACGCATTCAGCAAATCCCCGGCACGTTTTTATGCTCGTTTTTTGATCGAGAAAACGTATTTTCAGCCGTTTTCAGTGGCGTGCAGCGTATTAAAAAAGGTATTTATCCGTAAAATATTGTATTTTTAAGGATTATTGATTTTATTTGACCACCAGGGAGCGCAGATTGGCCGGGTCTCGCCCTGTGTTTTTACGATTGTTTCGACGGGACCGTTCGAAGTGCTGCCGTTTTGTGAAAACATAGGCGCAAGTGTTGGAAAAATAATATAACGTGTGTATTATTTAATTATGCAAAATGTCGGTGAAATCTTCTCACAACAAAGCTTAGTGAAGTGAAGTTGCTAAGAGTGCCAGCCAAAACAAATATCCACTGCAAACTGTACAAACAGTCTATTTAGTTTCATAAAAACTGATTGTGGTAAATGGATTTGACTTATAGGACATTTCGTAAATCGAAAACCAATTCTCTTTTAAGCCAATAAACAGGTTTATTTTTGTATAATAAGCCAGAATACTATGTAATAATATAATTTATAATTTGTGTATGTCCGTCTTTGCCACAAATGTTTATTTAGAAGAAGTTAGGATGAAGTTTTGACTCTAATGTTTGACTCTGCCTGTTTGTCAACAAATAAATCAAAATAGAAAGTTAATTTTAAAAATCATTAAAAATAAAACTAAAACGAACGCAATTATTACCTAACAATAATATTTATAATATTTTATTCATTCGAATTCATTATATTTGTGGCTTACAATACAGAAATTTATATCTTTTTAACAATGCAAAAAAAAAATGAAGATAGTTATTTACTTGATTAACTGGCAGGTAAACTCAAGTATATGAATACCTTTTAAAATACAAAAATAGTACAAATCAGATAGTCTAGGCAATGAAAAATCGATTCGATTGAGCCTGCAGAAATTTTTATTTCTTGGGAAACGGATTCTACTTATTGGCAGAAGATAACTTGAATTCATCAAGAATCGCATGTATTTTTGGCCCCTTAGGATGCTTTGCATAGACCGCCTTGCCATTAGAATGTAAACTTATCTCTCTCTCTAACTAATGTAGCAATTTAGCATATCGACCCTGCATATTTGAGCTTTAACTTTAAACATATTTGCTGATTTCGTCAACAGATTTCTACCCTTTGCCGGCGCCCGCATGCAGGCCGCAAAACCAAGCGATGCAATTTTCAATGCATAATTCATTTGCCAACAAATTGATTGGAATGTTTATGCGCTTTCGTAGCTTTTCAATTTACGCAGCAACAAATTTGAATTACCTACAAGCCCTCCCTGCATCGATATCCCTCCCCGCCGAGGGAAAAACAAATGAAATGCAATGCGAAGTGGTTATTGGAAACAAAGCAATGCAAAATTGAAATGTCCCTGCACACAGCCGTACATCGTGGACGAGGAACTCGCATGGCTGCGTTTGTCTCCATAATTCACCACAATGCCGCAGCATTCAAAAGCAATTTAAAGCGTAGAGCCGCCGAAAAACTGGGATTCCGGCCACGCCTTGGCGAACTCCGCCGGAAGATCAGGGAAAGTTGAGGCTACAAACCGCAGCAGAGCACTTTCCCACGCAGGCAGGCGGCCTGATGAGCGTCATTGAAATTAAATTTTGGCGTAGGACTCATAGCCGAACAATTTGCGTGTTCCCATCGTTAAATTTCGGGCTCTGAAAGTAATTGCAATTGCACTTGGCCACGTGCGGGGTGCAAATTGCACGAAGCTAGGCCAGAAGCCTTCTGATTGAGACATATCGGTTTCACGGCACTCTACTTTTTCTACTCTTACGGGGTAGGTTACGGTTTCGATCTGGCAACAGGAATCCCGGAGTCCTGCGTTTTGAAACCCCCTGCCAATGCGTCCCCTGCGGCCTTATGAAATATGCCTTGACTGCCTTGACTGCTGCGTAGAATGATTTCACAGGACAATGCCCGTGACGCGGCGAGTTCCCCCGCCTTCGAGGCGCAGTTTCACAGCTTTTTGTGTTTTTTATGTCAGCCACTTGAAAAGGTATTCCGGGAAACTGTTTACAGAGGATCGCGCAGATCGGCAGATACGTTTTCCTCCTTTTGTTATTCCAAATTTAATTAAACAAACTGCCAACATCAGTGAGAACCTTTTGGTCGAGCCGAGGGTTAGAACTGCTTTCGGGGCTGAAATTAGATTGAATGCTCGGATTGTTTATGCTTGAGGTGCCACTGAAGTGGCACATTATGCAATTAAATGGCTAAGAGTAGATAAATATTGGACAAAAGTAAATTAAGGCTGCCGGAATAAAGAATTCGTAGTGGGGATGACCCTCAGGTAGTTGCCTAGCTTTTGTATGACATGTAGTCCTTTTAAAAATGTAGAATTGAATGGAAGACCCTTCCCATACCCGCCATTCTCTTCTCTGGTGAAGCCAAACAACAAATACATCAAACAAAATATTCATTTATTAATTTAATATTGCGGAAAAGAGAAAATACTCATTACTTTCGTTGGTGCCCTCGCAGGCTATTATAATTTTCATCAGCAGTTAGTAAAGCACCAAAACTGCCATTTTCGTTTTTTTTTTTGAAAAAAATACAATAAAATTTTAAGTAATACAACTTTTACAAATTTAAAAATTTCAGTTTAAGTTTCTTAATTCCTTTTAATTTCTCAACGAAAGTTATGTGCGCTCTACTATATTATATAATGGTTATAGGGGAAAATTTGGCTACATATGCATATCGAAAATTAAACGGAAAAGATTCATTTGACGAGTCCAGCTTCGAAGTTTTTTAACTGAATACATTTAGATTAACAAATTATTTTCCTGCTTTTTCAGACTGAATAAAAGTTTTCGAATTCTCGCTGTTGCCTTTGGCGAGCATCTAGGAACAATATTAATTAGTTAAGCACTCCCGCGACTTTGAGCGAATACCTTCCATGCAACTCCTGGCAACTCACCCTGCTTGGCTCATCGGCGCCGGTTCCTCAATTGGCATTTCCATATACACCTCCGCCACTCTCCGTCGCAGGAAAACACAAAACAATGCCGAGATTTCTGAAATACTTTTTTGTTGTTCGCTGCTCGTCGACCACGTTATGTGGGGCTCTGCAGTGAAGTCGAGCTGGTAGTTCGCCGCATGCCTTTTACGTTTGCTATTTCAATTGAAATTTGCTTATTGCGAAATGTTGTTCAGAGCCACCACCTCGACGCCCCACCAGCCCGGTGGGGGCCGGGCCAAGTTTGAAGAATTTCTAGTGCATTGCAAATTGGCATTGGAGCGAAAACCTAGACTACAATGAGACGGCGCGGCGGTGCGCAGATGTATGCTGCGAATTTTTGTAATAAAGTTGGCAACTATGTGGACAGGAAAGTTTACTCAGCCAAAGGGAGTTGCGGAGGCATAGGTTGCGAGCTTGCCACCGAAGTAAATAAAGATATATAAACACAAAATGGCACAAGTTCGCTAAAAGAAATCGAGGTCCACAAACTTTTGGGCCAAGAGATCGATTTTACTGCAGGTTTTTAATGTCCATTGTAGTCTTCCGTAATCCATGATGACTAGTCATTCAATCTCTTACCAAAACCTGTGATATTCTGTGCTTTATGTCCTTATATCCTTAATCTAGTAGAAAATAAGTGGATACACTAAGACGTAAGTTAACAAAACTAATTTATTGATTCATTGCTTCTTCGACTTCGGCTTACTTTTTGCCGATTTCGAAGTGAGCTTTTTTATCAGAAGCCGAAGGACAAGCTTGAAGGTAATGAAAATAACAGCAATCACAATAAGTAATAGGACATAAATATCCAAGTTATTTGCGGCTATGTAGCTCATGTGCACCACCGGGCTCTGCAGGTGAGGGGCTCCATGGTGACGGATCACGTACTCCACCCAATATAACAGGCTTTCGCGGGCGCTCATCGGCCGATCTCGGTAGAGGGCCGAGAAGGACTTCACCGCGTTCGTGTACTTCGGGTTCTCGAGGACCTCTTGGATGCCCTCGTGGAAGGCCTGCTCCTCGAGGGTGAGCAGACTTTGTTGCAGTCCGAAGCCCTGCTCCACCATGGCATCCGCATTGGCGGGCTGGTCTCCGAAAACTGGGAGGGCCAGCATCGGAATGCCGTGGTACTGGGCCTCGGTCACGCCGCCCTTGCCGGCATGGGTGATGAAGAGCCTGATGGCCTGGTGGGCCAGGATATCGTCCTGGGGCAGCCACTTAGAGTAGAGAATGTTCTGCGAATTTCCCGGCGTGTTCTCTAGATCGTCCCACTTCCAGATGACTTTTTGCTTCAGCTTCGACACGACATTGAACATCTTTCGCACTGTTTCGGGCTTGAGGTGATCCTTCCTTAGGTTCGAGCCGAGACTGAGGAGAATAGCTCCGTTTGGAGCGTCGCTCAGGAACTGAGCCATGTTCTGTGGCAGAGGATCCGGTCGGTCCTTCACCTGAATGCCACCCACCTCGATCGCCGCCGGAACGTTGGGCCTGATGGGTCCTTCGCTGATCCCATGCGAAGCGAAGAAGATGAGAGAGATATTCTTGCTCAAGTCACCATAGGCGGGCAGGGTAGGATCATCTCCGTAGATCTCCCTATAGAATAGTCGAAAAATGGACGCTGGAATCGTACTAGCTTGCTTATCTCTTACCTGTAGGTCTTGGCGTTTCCATACTCAATTACGGCCATGAACAGGCGCTGTCCCCAGTTGCCAAGCATGTTGAGCACACGCTTTCCAAAGCCCATGGGACCCTCCAGAGGGATGTGCATCGCCGGCACGTAGGAGACCTCCCAAGGGTTGCCAATTAGGTCCCCGATGAAGTTTGGCGGATTTGAGACGGCCACCACCAGAGGCACCTTCAACTTGTGTGCCAGGGCCAGCTGGAAGTGGTTCATAAAGTATCCCACGATGACCAGATCAAACCTGTTGTCCGGATGCTCATACAGATCCCTGACGACCCGGTGCTTCATCACAACGCCCATCTTGGAGAACGCCTCGCCCATTTTCTTCGCCGACCGAAACATGGACAAATAGGCGTTCTTATTATCTCTCTTGGATAAGCTGGCAACAACGGAATTGAAGGACTCTCGGTCCTCTTCATTGAGCGGCACCAGGATATGGGTGATGTTTTTGTGCATTGAAGGTGGCTTCAAGGCGGTCACCACGGTGACGTTATGGCCCCTCTCTGCCAGAATCCGGGCCATCGACATCTGGATAACCAAGTGGGAGGGACTTAGGCTGGCGAACAGCCCGAGTATGTTAGATCCCTGGGCTCCGGCTATCACAGCCAGAATCAGGAGGGGGAGCCAGGTCGTAGTTCCAGCCATCTGATCGCGCCGGCTTCTGGAAGAAAACTGTTTCACTTGGCCCCGCAATTAAGGTTTTTTGAGAAGTGATAAGCGCTATCAGCATACTCCCGTTGAGGTTATCTGACAGTCAACGGGTGTAAGCTGTTTGGCCACAATGTCAGTCTACAATTTTTTTTACAATTTAATGCTGTATCAGCGGTGACAGCGCATTGGAGCTAAATCGAAGAATTTTGATAAGGACTATCAGGCATTAACTTGCGCAATTTCCATGCCAAGACAACCCAAAAACAAAAAGGTTTTCCCAAAAATTCCCACGCTTATCTGTCATATACAGTATAGTCAGCATGTTGGCGCAATCTATGTTTATTGTTCGATTTTAGACCCACAAGATTAGTTAAAAACTAATTTTACTCAGTTACCTAGCACGCTTTCTTGTCGTTTCAAACAATCTCATAATAATATCATATATATCATTTAGTCAGTTACTTATCCAATAAACGAGTATTTTATATCAGGAACTCGGGTGGCTTCCTTGTTGTAAATGTTTTCAATGAACTTTTAGTTGGTCTTCACCTTACTGGCCTTCTTGGACTTTGATGCAAGTTTTCTGTAAATAAATATAACTGCCGCTTTGAGGAGTAGAGCGATAATAACTAAAACAACAGCGAACAGGGCGTAGATATCCAGGTTGTTCGAGGCTATGCAGTTCATATGGACCAGGGGACTCTGCAGGTGAGCAGCTCCATGGTGTCGTATGACGTACTCCGACCAGTAGACAACCAACTCCCTTGCGGACATCGGACGATCGCGGTAAAGGGAGGAGAAGGTAGAGACCTTTTGGGAGTACTGTGGATTCGTCAGAATCTCCTGGATGGCCTCCAGGAAGGGCTGCTCCTCCAGTGTGAGCAGGCTTTGGGCAAGGCCGAAGCCCTTCTTGACCATGGTATCCGCATTTCCGGGCTGGTCTCCAAACACGGGCAAAGAGAGCATCGGCTTGCCGTGATACTGGGCCTCAGTAATGCCCCCCTTTCCGGCATGATTGATAAACAGTTTGATCTTCGGATGGGCAAGGATGTCGTCCTGTGGCAGCCACTTGGAGTAGAGAATGTTGTCCGATTGTCCAGGTGTCTGTTCAAGGTCTTCCCACTTCCAAATGACCCGTTGCTTCAGCTTCGAGAGGACATTGAACATCTTGTGCACTGTGTCAGGCTTAATAAAGCTGCCTTGCACATTGGAGCCCAGACTTAGGAGAATGGCTCCGTCCGTGGCATTGCCGAGGAAATCGGCCATGTTCTGCGGAAGAGGATCTGGCTTGTCCTTAATCTGGATGCCTCCAATCTCGATGGCTGCCGGGACGTTTGGTCGGATCGGACCCTCACTGAGCGCGTGAGAGGCAAAGAACACCAAAGACGTATTTTTCAGCATCTCCGAGTACTCGGGCATGTTGGGGTCATCGCCGAATATGTCTCTGCGATAAGGTTCCGAATTAATAATGTTGATATTCAGATGAGCGGAATAACTCACTTGTACAAGTTTTGATTACGTCTATCAGAAAGGCGCATAAACAGTCCGAGGAGTAAACTGGATGTGAAGCCAACCAAACGCTGTCGAAAGGACATGCCCTTCCCTTTCTCTAAAGAGCCATCAATAGAAGGCACATAAGAGGCCTCCAGGGGATTGCCGATCAGTGAGTTCAACATCTGATTCGGTTGTATTGTGGCCATGACTATGACAGGCGCATTCAACTTCCTTGCGAGTCCAAGCTGGAAGTCGCTCATGAAGTAACCCGAAAGAACGAGGTCGAACTTATTTCCTCTGTTGAGGTACAGATCCCGCACCCGTTCGTGCTTTAGGACTTCTGCCACCTTCTTAAATATGAACTCTATCTGTCCCGACATTCGGAACATGGATACCACAAAGTTGCTGTTGTCACTGCTGGACATCTTTTTAAAGGTATCGCTCGTTCGTTGCGCCTCTTCCTTGCTGAGTGGAATGGTGATTACGTTTATATTCTTGTGGATTACCACTGGCTTCAGGATCGTGACCACCGTCACGTTGTGTCCCTTCTCCGCCAGCACCTTAGCCGCGGACAACTGGATGATCAAATGCGAGGGACTTATGCTGGGAAAGAGTCCCAGAATGTTTGCACTTTGGGTGCCACCGATAAGAGCGGCAATAGCCACAGCCAGAAACAAAAAACGAATCGGAACCATTGTGACCGTGTGCTTACTGCAGAATGCTAAAGACTACTGTCTGGTAGCGCCTTATATCTGCTTTGTGTTTACGCTGACTTCGAATGATTCATCAGTTTGCCACCGATAAGCAGAAATTATTGTTTGAGTTCCTTGTGCTAGGTTGCGATAACCCATTTCGCAACAAAATTTGTATATTTCTTATAAGAGTCCCAAGTCGCACATAGCGTTTCATTTACTTTGGTTCTTGGATTAGAATCTAATCACGTTAATGCCAGGAGAAGAATAAAATCTTAGGGGAGATGAAACAGAAACCTAGTGTAATCCTATAAAGGCTTGGACATCGTAAGCCTATGTAATTCGGTGGCACGGCACTAAAGATACTTATATATATAAATCCAGTATGATAGCTCACCAGCAACACTGGGCGATTAGAATTAAAACAGCAAAACATACACAACCATGCGAACAACCTTCGACTTTTGTTTTGAGTTGCTGGCGCGTTCTCTTAAGCTTATGTCTATCAGGGTCTTGAATATTTACAGGGGTTCGGTTTCAGGTCTTTTATCTTGAAGCTGTTTCAAGCATAAAAGGCTAATTTGAAAACATTCATGCAGTTTGAAAAAGTTAAAAAAATATATATATATCTAACTTTGCTGCATTTCTAGTCCGGGTATTCGATGAAAATTGGAATCGCTCAATATTTTCCCAGCGATATGACTAAATACACCAATAAAACATTTCAAAAATATTACAAACCTTACTTCTCTATAAAAGGTTTAGTTTATGATAAACCCACAACAATATGATTTATAAATTATCATTATATATGTTCAGTTAGTAAACTTAATTTTGGAATTAACAAATCAAAATCTTTCACTGATTTTTGAGGAATGATTCCACGACCAAATCATCAGATTCTGTCAGAATCTGCTAGCTGGTCTATAATTTAAATTTTCGGAGTTAGGGCGACTTTTGCAATTTATTATTATAATTATTATTGTTATTATTATTATAGTTAGGCATTAACAAATACTTTCATTTCAGGTACAAGAGTTTTACTGCAAAATTAGTTTAATTAATGAGCAATTTGGGAAACATTTGTGGGCAGTTGTACTTCATGTGGTAACTTCCTAATATGCCATCAGCTGAAACAGAAAAATCAAAACATACCAAGATGGAAATTAAGCAACTTTTGTGTCTTATTTAATATACGAGAATGAACATTTTCAGGGACAAAATCAAAAGCCAAGTCAGGATGAAGCTATATTGGCTTTTATAACGAACTGAGCTCTGTCCGTCTGTCTATCTAGCAAGATTACAGACAACAATATACCCGGTACTCATAGGGTTCGAAATTTAATTTAGGGTTTAAAATTTTGCCACGCAGACATCAGCCCCCGAAAGTCATAAAAATCGTTATATAAGCTATATTCGTGATTTCCGGCTTAAAGTAAATAAATATAATAAATAAGAAGGCATTCGCGGACGTGTTCTGAAAATTTGAGTAAAATCGGATGGTAAACATGGAAGTTATTAAACAATA
>VNJO01012410.1:0-12260 GCA_008042535.1 Drosophila tani | reverse complement strand
TTGATGATGGCTGTCTCAGTTTCTGAGGCTCTCTTGCCGTTCTGTTATGTAAGCAATAGTCGCAGCAGCCAAAGCCACTGCGGTAGGTACGACGAGTACTGCCATGAAGCAAAGAGGGTGTGTTCCAGGCATTGCACAATGAGGCTAAGGAAATAGTTGACAATGAAGTTATTAGCGGTAACTGGAATTTATTTTAATTAAAAGAAATATTTTGATTTGCTTTTAGTTATATCCAAACTACTGCCTATTTTGAATAGAATGAAGCGCGGTAAACAGTGTTGCTAAGTATGTACAGTTCAACGCTTTGTAACACTGGTAATGTGGCCAGACCAGTGCTGCCAACTCCTCGGGTCACAAAAAAAGCTAAACTAGCTCAACTATGAAACAGCTATAAGCTAGCTAAATATAGCTAAACAGGTCTTTAATTTTAGTAATTGTTAATAAATTTTGTTAATCATTAGAAGCTGAAGTCTCAGCTTGATTTTATTATAATAGTTATGGGATCTCTATGGGTCTCTGTCTGTGGGCTCTCTCTGGCTTAAAACTGTTATATTAACTATAAGCGCATAAGAACTCGTGCTATCTCTAACATGCTTAACATAAGTTCGTGATCCTGTCCAGAAACTGGCCAATTACAGCCGGCAGTGCCTGATCCTGTCCAGAATCTGGCCACTTACAGCAGGCAGTGCCTGATCTTGTCTAGAATCAGGGGGTGTTCCCCACCAAGCCGCTATTTTCAAATTTATTTCGCATTTACAAAACGAATAGCCAGAGATATAGTGGGGAAAATAGCTACATTGGCAACACTGGTCAAGACTAATGCTATATATTCATTATTGTAATATTAATTGTTTATTATTTATGCCAAGTTTGTATTAAAAACCATACAATATTTATCACAAAGTTTAACCACAACTTCCTCCAAGGGTATAACCGAATTATTATGTATTTATACCAGCAAGAAAACAAGATTATCAAATTATCTGAAATGATGTGCCTAATTTGGCCATTAGAACATATAGATTCTAATAAATCAATTCAACAACACATCAGCAAGGCAACCATTAGTACTCCTCAATCCAAAAACGTTAGAGCCATAATCGGGTATTAACAAAAAATCACATTTAATTGAAACATTAACATCAGTTTGTTTCTTTTCTTTTTTATTTAGTTTTGTAGAACCCTAACTCTGCTTGTCTGGAAAAAGATTAGATGCATGGTCATCTAAGATCTTGGGCGTTCCTTCTTCTCCTTGTAGAGAGCCAACAGAGAGACGTTGGCCACCTTGACAACCTTGAAACGGACACCGGGAATATCACCGACGGCGTGACCCTTACGACCGAAACCGGCGACCAGGACCTCGTCGTTCTCCTCAATGTAGTTCAAGCTACCGTCACGGGGCACGAAGGCGGTGATCTTCTTGCCGTTCTTGATCAGCTGCACCCTCACGCACTTGCGGATGGCAGAGTTGGGCTGTTTGGCTTCAACGCCGCTGTGGAAGCAAAGAGAACATAGATTAGATATTGGACACAATAATACACAATACTAGTTAAAGCTAGTTTATATTCACTGTACTGCTGCTGCTGTTGCTGGCACGCTTGTCATCTCACAGTATAATCCTGTGATTTGAGTTTTCAAACACAACAAAACACAAAAATATACTGCGAGGCGTCGAGACGTGGGCTCTGTGGAGAGAAAAAGACACACACACACAAACACACACCCGGGGCGGGGTACTTACACCTTCTCGAGCACGATTCCCTTGGCGTGGGAAGCACCTCCGAAGGGATTGGCCTTCCATCTGGTTCCCAGATGAGCCTTCTTGTAGTCCTTGTCGGCCCAACGCTGGTCGCGACGGTGGTTCACATGCTTCCTGGCAGTGCGCAGACCTCTTGGCTTGCCTGCAACAAATCAAGATACTTCATTAGTTACATGAACACAGTTTAAACGGCGCAACACAATGTAAACAAATGGCAGCTTATGCGGCTTCGCTATTGAGGTTAGATCGAGCCAAGTATTTGCGAATATCGCCAAGTGCGAGTTCTCTGCAAATAACACTTGTAATTGGTGCACATTACTTTCTTGTATTGGGAAAACACAATATTTGATTGATACAACTGGAGATTCACTCGATTTTCTTAGATTTCTGGCCACAAGAAACACCAAGTCTCCGACTTGTTTGCATTTGCGCAACTTTCAGCCGGTTCGGCTTCAATTCACTTACGTCTTTAGCCGCACAGCACTACTAGCTCCATTTGTTCACTGCTCAGCAACCGAGTTTGTTTATTTCCCGCAAAAACCAATCTTTTTCACAACTCACCCATGATTTTCCAACTTTCTCGGCAAACGGCGGAAATAAAAGAAAGAGCGAGACGGGCGTATCCGCGGGTGACCAGGTTGAGGAACAGCAGTTTGTGGCTAAAATTTGTCAGATTAATTCGAGGATTTCCGCCTCCTAGGCTGGTGGTCACACTGGCAGTGAGACGTAAGCAAACAACGTAAGTGAACAAAAACGTGAAGATTTACGACGTAACTGAGCAAAAACGTGAAGATTTACGACGTAAGGAACTTCCATTAAGCCAGTGTGACCGCAGCATAAATTTGAGTGTGACCAGATGCCGCGAAACGAAAAATCCTCTTAAATTTAGCACTAAAAAAACCGCGATAAGGTCACGCCACACACGTGTTCTTCTTTTCAGCGTTTGGTGCCCGCGTGTTTAACAGCAGCAATCACATTTCGACGAAAGTTGTATTAAAAAGTGCAAGTACAGCAAACAAATATGGGCAAACCAGGTGCGGAAAACCTCCAACTATAGGATATCATCAATGCGTGCTGTTTGAACTGTGTTTAAATCGCACACTTAACCTATTACTGGGTGAATATTAAAATGTGATATTTTTCCTGGCAGGTTTTAGTCCACGCGGTGGCGGCGGCGGCGGAGGAGGAGGCGGTGGCTTCCGTGGGCGTGGCGGCGGCGGCGACCGTGGTGGTGGCGGCGGCTTCCGAGGCCGTGGAGGCGGCGACCGAGGTGGAGACCGCGGCGGCAGAGGAGGATTTGGAGGCCGTGGCGGCGGCGGACGTGGTGGCGGTGGCGACCGCGGCAGAGGAGGCTTCGGTGGACGAGGCGGCGGCGGCGGGCGCGGAGGTGGACGTGGAGGCGGCGGACGCGGTGGGGGTGGACGTGGAGGCGGCGCCGGCGGCTTCAAGGGCGGCAAAACAGTCACCATTGAAGCGCATCGTCACGAGGGAGTGTTCATTGCCCGCGGCAAGGAGGATGCCCTGGTCACCAGGAACTTTGTACCCGGCTCCGAAGTCTACGGCGAGAAGCGCATCTCTGTTGAGGTTTGTTGTTATTTCTTTCTCTATCCCTCTTTTTCCCTGCTGATGATGAGGTTGTGCAGGGGTACAGAACATGGCATTATGTGGCCATGAGCATCCTCGGCGGCCACCTGTGGCTGTGTGCACTTCAGGTGCACGTGAAGCAGTTGCGGGGGCTCCAAGGCGTGCTTAGAATTAATGCACAACTGAGGCAAGATCCCTCTAATATCTTTCTTTCCAAGTTTCTCCCTTCATCTCCTAATCACTTTTTACTTCCCTTTGCAGACCAATGGCGAGAAGATTGAGTACCGTGTGTGGAATCCCTTCCGCTCCAAGCTGGCTGCTGCCATTCTGGGCGGCGTTGAGCAGATTCACATGCCACCGGGCTCCAAAGTCCTGTATCTGGGCGGTGCTTCCGGAACCACAGTCTCCCATGTGTCCGACGTTGTGGGACCCGAAGGTCTCGTCTACGCCGTGGAGTTCTCTCACCGTTCCGGCCGCGATCTGATCAATGTGGCCAAGAAGAGGACCAACATTATCCCCATTATCGAGGACGCTCGTCATCCGCACAAGTACCGCATGCTAGTTGGTATGGTGGACACGATTTTCGCCGACGTTGCCCAGCCGGATCAGGGCCGTATTGTGGCGTTGAATGCCCAGCACTTCCTGAAGAACGGCGGACACTTTGTCATCTCGATCAAGGCCTCCTGCATTGACTCGACGGCGCAGCCCGAAGCTGTCTTTGCCGCCGAGGTGAAGAAGATGCAGGCGGACAAGCTGAAGCCCCAGGAACAGCTGACGCTGGAGCCTTACGAGAGAGACCACGCCGTCGTTGTCGGCGTCTACCGACCACCGCCCAAGCAGTAAGCACCTGTCTGCTGCTGGGTTTTAGTTCTAAGGCTATTGTACTAATACAGACGTGTTGTATTAAGTTTCTTTTTAAATATAAAACCATAGTTGTAAAGATAAATCAAAATGCAAACTATTTTTGTAGCAGACGTACAAAAAATATACAGAAACCAAAAGCAAATGTTAGACTTGATGGAGGTCGCATGTGAATCGGGGTTTGTAATGGAGTTGAGAGGGATTTAATGTTGCCAAAAGAGGTTTCACAGCAAAGGAAATTATTAATAATTAAGTTCCTGCTTTAAAACTTAACTTTTTCTTTTTTATGTAACACAGATACATTTTGCTGGTCATTGTTTACTGCCCTTAAAACTTAGTTTTTATTCAATTACACTTTTTTATTCTAATCAATGAATAATTATTCATCACAGAACCGATTTGAAAATACAATGTTATAATAGTATAAATAAAAACAAATTATAAAACCACAGTAGTTTCTTTATTTACCGAATGAACTAACAGAAAAAAAGTAGTGTTTAAAAAATAACTTGAAAAAAGATTCTCGCTGCGGACAGGATTCGAACCTGTGCGGGTAGAACCCAATGGATTTCAAGTCCATCTCCTTAACCACTCGGACACCGCAGCTGAGTGACGAAGGTCGTCCGAAATACACAATTTAAGTTAAGTGTGCAATTTTTGCAATTATTTCATGATGCTGCAGTATTTATAGAAGCAAAGATACTTCATAACTATATTACTTTTTTACTCTTATCAAGAGCACGAGTTTTAATGCGAAGCGACACGCTAAAACTCCTACGCATTTGAAAAATCCTCAGGTCGCAGGTACAGTTATGTTCAAAATAAATTCTCTTCAGAGTAAATCTTTAAGAAATATCAATAATTTTAAAAATTTAATGCTCATTTTAATAAATAAATTATTAATAGTTTTTCTTAAATTTGAGTTTGCTAAACTAGAAAAATTTTAGATTAAGAACGTTAGTATTTAATTTAAAGTTTAAACATAATTAATCAAGATAATCTTGCCTCATGGTTAATATTACACATTAAACTACTTTAATGCTATTTAGTTGACCTTAACTGTATGGACAGATACTATGAAAGGGAGAGCGATATACAGGTTTGTATACAAAAGCCCAATAACGCCTTCAGGGGTTGCCCACCAAATCACTTCAACACACAACGCCCCCATTGGAAAAATCCAGCAAAGGGGAGAAAAGCGATAGAACTCGGCACGAGAAGGAACAATTTTCAGGTTCTGCTGGCGGCTTATAGAATGTTAGCCGAATAACGGACAACAGCCGAAATAGCTCAGTTGGGAGAGCGTTAGACTGAAGATCTAAAGGTCCCCGGTTCAATCCCGGGTTTCGGCAATTGCTTTTTTCTTTTTCTTTTTTATAATTTTGTATTGAAATGTTAAAAATTTAACAACAATTTATTATTTTAATGAGACTATGAGAAGGCAATCCTCAATGGTTAAATATTTTGCTTGGTTGCAGGCGTTCAGTGTTGTAAAATTCATAATGCTTTAAGCAAAGACACACACCCATATTAGTGGTTGCTCACACCGTCTGACTAAAATGCCACTTTGGACACTCAACATCCAACTGCCGAAATAGCTCAGTTGGGAGAGCGTTAGACTGAAGATCTAAAGGTCCCCGGTTCAATCCCGGGTTTCGGCAATTACTTTTTTACTTTTTATTTCTCATTTTATGATTTTTTTTCCTGCATTTTTAACTGAAGAAATCATTTTCAAAATAATAAAAACTCTGTCGCTTCGTATATATATTTTTTTTTTGATTTATTAGTCTAGTTGTCGACATTATTAGTATTATAGCAAGCCGCCAGTACTTTAAATAATACAAAGTATATATTGTAGTGTCTCTAGTTATTACTTAGTGGCTATGATTAACTAAGAGTGCATGACTATTTAGTTTCGGGGCATGCCCCAAAGTTCTATCAAGTAACATTTCCCTTATACGCATTCATTAAGTGCGTGTGTTTAAGGAAGTGTAAGGCATCCGGATATAGCAGCTCCATATATTGGGTGTGGCTTAACTACTACGCCTGGCCCAGGCAGTGTACATACGATAAATTATAGCAGCCTTACAAATACGATATACTCTCTTTACTCTTTACGCTATTAAGTTATATTCAAATCGTTTTGCAGTTACTAAAGCTAGTTAGTGCCCCGGCTGGAGGTTCAGTGCAGCCTAGAAGTCGGGATCGTAGTCCCGCGAGTAGCGCGTCCGACTCGCATGGTTATTATAGCTGTACATCTGGTGGGCATCGGCAAAGGCATCCGGATACTGGTGACCGTACGCCTGCTGGTGCTGCTGCGGCTGGTGATGGTCCCGCCCGCTATAGTGGTCCCGCCCGTGGTTGCTGTGGTTCGAATGGTGATTATGATGCTGCGGCCTCTTCAGGGAGTCACCCTTCTGTGAGTACGTGGGCTGCTGGTCGTAGAAGTAGTCGCCGCTGGTGTGTGGATGTCGGGTGGAGCGCCAACTGTCATAGATATTGGAGCTGTTGCTGCCATGCATGGAGTTGGTGAAGCGCTAGGGGAAAATGATTAAATAATTAATTAAAAGGATTAATAACCAAGAGACTGCTCTTACCTTTGGCTTTATAGGCTGCTTGGTATCATTCCAGGGATCATCTATGTTGTAGAAGTCATCCACGCCATAGTTATCCACTCCGCCCATATGGTTCACCTTGAGTTCGTTGAGCATGTCGTTGGTGAGAGGTATGGGCGCCTTCTTGGCCCTCTTCTGGCGATTCAGCAACTGCAAGGAGAGTAAGGATTAGCTTAAGCTCTCCAAGAACTCTGAGAATAACCCTTATTACTCACCACTGTGACGCCAAAGATGATGACAAAGACCAGGGAGCCCACGCCTATAACTATGACCACAATAGCCCATTGGGGAATGAGCAGATCCTCCTCGGCATACTCCACATTGGTGTGCACATTCTTGGCTATGACTGTTGGAAAATTAATATATTAATTGCCAGTTTATCTTGGCCAAAGAGCTTGTGGGAAAGATTTGAGGGCGCCTAGATGGGGCTACCGAGCGGGTCACAGGCTGTTGATTAAGGATATGTCGCTGCTCTGCGAGGTTTACGAAGGAGCAAACGTAGTCGCGCTTGACTGGAAGGATATCTGCAGTAATCCCAGAGCGAGGATCTCATTCCCTTCGACTGTAAAGAAGCCAGAGAAGATCTCTTTCCTGCTGCAGATCTGCAACCCATAACCCACAACCCAAGCAGCCATCCCAACCTCACCCAAACCCCAACTCAATAGTAACTATATGCCTTGACTAACCACTAAAATCTGTGGCCACCGGATCGATGATATATTTGCCCATTTGATATGTATGTTTGACTAGATGCTCCTCCTGTGGCCCCGATACGCTGTCCGTCTCGTTGTCCTGATCCACATCCTTATCCGGCAAAGCAGGAGTTGCTGGCTTGGTCAGAGCATCATGGAACAGCTGACGGATTTCTAGAGTATCCACATCCTCTGTGATGTTGGCCAGCTCCACATAGTAGTCCACCAGGACACTGCCCTTGCTGAAGCTATCAATGCGTACTTTCTTATACCACTTTTGCAGAGTGGTGGCTTCAGAGTAAACTTCATTGAGCTGGAAAAAGGGAAGAAAAGATATTTAAGTATTTAAGTATCATCTTCTTTAAAGGTTAACCTACCTGGGCCTCCAGCTCATGGGCTAGATTCTTCCATTCCAAAGTATTATGATCCAGCAGCTCCGGTTTCCAGGCCACGCCATCGATGATCTTGATGGTGGCCGCCAGATCGCAGTCGGCGGTGCAGTGACCCGGTTTTGTGGGTCGCGGTGTCGTCGTCGTGGTTGTACTTGTTGTGGTGCTAGTGGTGCTACTAGTGCTGCTCGTTCCAATGGCCGTTAGCAGATCCTCAAAGTTAATGGTCTGGGCATTGAGCTTATCAATGGACAGGGGAGTGGTGGGCGGCGTGGGCCAGCCTGTGAACTCAGTGGTGGCTCTAGTGGGCGGTCCCTTCTTGATAACCACTTGTGGTGATCCTCCTTCCTTGGGGGGTTCAGGGGCTGCACCATCTTGAGAGGGATGAGGCGTTGTCAGGCGATGGGAGCCAAGTCGTTTGTGGAATCCCTTAGGGAACACCACCTTGAGGCCACTTCCTCCGCCGCTCTCCGTCACAGCGGGAGCTTCTGTAGTGCTGGAAGCCAGGGCTTTGGGTTTACCCGTCGTCGTGGTCGTCGAGGCTGGGTGAACCTTCTTCGACTTGTAGCCAGGTGGGAGCAGGGAGGCAGGAATCTCATCGCTGACATCGCTTTCCGGCTTGGAGGTTTCGTTCAGCTTAAAGCCTGGTGGCAATAAGCTCTTCAAATCATCGATCTTAATGGGCGTCACACCCTCTGGCAGTTTGGGCTGCTCCTTCTCCTTGGGCGCCTTGTAGGAAGGCGGCAGGAACTTGCTCAAGTCATCGAAGGGCACAGCCACGGGAAGGTTCCGCGGAGTGGTTGACGAGCTGGGAGTGCTCACATTTGCCTTAAAGCCCGGTGGCAGGAACTTGGAGATATCATCCACAACCAAAACCTCTGGCTTGGGTGAAGTGTAATCCTTGGGCAGCAAGGCGGCCAAGCTGTCGTCGAACTTCACCTCGCTGAAGAGAGACTCCAGGCCAGAGGCGGGCTTGGTCTCGTCCGGTTTCCTGGTAGTGGTAGTCGTACTTGTGGTTCTGGGTGGTTTGTATCCTTTAGGCAGGAGACCCGCCAGAGCTACATCCTGCACAGTCACCTGGCCGCTCTTGAAAGACCGACTGATGGTGGAGTTGCGTCCCGGTTTGGGCTTGGCCAGCTCTGCCGGGGGCGCTTCCGTCGTGGAAGTCGTAGTAGTAATCTTCCGATTCTTGTAGCTGGATTTAGGCTTGAACCCAACTGGCAGGAGTCCGGCCAGCTCATCCATTTCCCCCTCATCGAAGTGCTGCACCTTCACCTTGCTGCCACTGCTGGTGGTGCTGGGCGCCGAGGTGGTCCTGGGCTGGAACTTCCTGATGTGTGGCGCAAATCTCCCAGAGGCAGCCGTGGTGCTAGTGGCTGGCGTGGAGGAATCCATCTGGCTGATGATGGGATACTTCCCAGAGAGCAGACCGCTGGAGAGCTCGGACTGAACGCGGTCCAGCTTGTCGATGATGCTCTCGGTAGAGGCAGCAACCGGAGGCTGAACAGAGGAAGAGCTGACGACGGGGACCTCTTCGCTGCCCTCCGGTTGTTTCTGCTGCTTCGAGTGCACTTTCCTCTCCAGCTCCGATAGGGTCTGCTTGGTCTCCTCCTGCTCGATGGCGGGGAAGGGCAGGAACCGGGCGCCATTAATGCTGCGACTGGGCTGGATAGAGGCTACTACTACGTAGTTTTCTGTAGCATTGGAGGACTTCTCTTCGTCGCCCTCAAGGGTTATGGGAGTTGTGGTCTCCACCTTGATTTCTTCTTCCTCCGCTTCTGTTATAGTGTTGGAACTTGGGGTGACTGGCGCTGGGAGAACCGTGGAGCCATTTACCACGCTCTTGGTGGTTACCACTGAGATAATTTCACGATCATCCCCATGCTCTGCACTGGGAGTGGAAGGCTTAGAGTCCTGGGCTTCCACCTCTCGGGTGGAGTCCTCGCCTCCTTCTTCATCGTCGTACTCGTAATCCTCACCTTCGCCCTCATCGTCGTAATGGGACTCTGATTGCTCGTCCTGCTTGGATGAGCTCTGTGTTTCCTGCTTAGATGAACTCTGTGTTTCCTGCTTGGATGAACTCTGTGTATCCTGCTTGAATGAACTGTGTTCTTCTGTTTTCTGTGTTGACTTGGACTCTTCTTCTGGTTTCAGCAAGATCTCTTCCTGTTTCCCCCCTGCTTTTGTGCTCTCAACCTCTTCCTGTTCGGAAGTACTCTCAACTGGTGCCTCAGTGGTCACGGCCTGTTCTTCCACTTGGAGCTCCTCTGTGGAGTGGTTTTCCTGTGGAAGAATAGTCGTTTCTTCCACGATCTCCTCTTCTTGAGGAGGAATTAACGTGGTGACCTCCACCTCGGCGTTGGTGACCTCTGACACATCTGTTTGACTTTCCTCCGTGCTACTTGTGCTGCTTTCATTCTCCACTTCCGAAATGGTGGTGACCTCAGAGGGCTCGGAAGGTACCGAAGCCTCATTCTGGGCCACAGAGACCGGAGTCACACTCTCCTCCTGGAGGGGCAACTTCTCCAAGCTAGAAGATTGGGAGTGATCCTCCGGACCCTCATCGGATTCCTGCTCGTACAGCTCTTCGCTGTTCTCGGGCTCCTCGTCGTCCTGCTCCTCGTCTATGACCTCCTCCTCTTCCTCCTCAGCACTCTCAGTAGTGCTGGTAGTCCGGACGGTTGGCCTAAGGGGTAGCTTAGGTCTTGCCCCGTAGTTAAAGGGTCTCTTACTCACAACACTCACGGGCTCGTTCACCTCGCGACTGATGAACACGGGTCGCCGGGGATTCGGCGACTTCCTGCCAAAGCTGGGACGCTCCGACGGAGTGTTCTGAGTAGTGGAGGTGGTGCTAGTGCTAGTAGACTTCACCCTGTTGGCACCAAAGCGATTGTACCGCTTGCTGCTGACCTCGGAGCTGTCCGTGGTGGAGCTCGTAGAGGTGGATGCAGTGACGCTGCTGCTGCTGCCCGGCTGATAGCGATTCCTGGGCCTAAAGGGCGTGGACGCGGGCGTGGCCGGGTTCTCCGGCAGAGCCGAGACCGGCGCCTGAGTGCGTGTCCGGGTGGGTGAGAAGCCGCCGCCATTGCCGAACGGCCGAGTGCTGGACGTCACCGGACGCTTGTCGTTCTGCAAGAAGAGAGGCGGAGATTAATGAGAGCTCGGAGCCAGTGCAGCATTGTTTCGATCACGGGTTTTGGAGCAGCGGCTGCTGCACCGTTCACAGCCTCGACGGCTGTCGTCGTCGTCGTCATGGGAAACTGTTACAGTTTCGACATGGAACCGCAATCTCTGCGGTTCGTCTGCTGTCAATTGTGTGGCGTGCGAACTCTTCTCAACCGCCGTGCCATTCAAGTGATTCTCAAATTTGTCTAAAGCGTTTTGTGCAAATTTTCCAACCAGTAGTCCCCCATTCCCTCTTGATCTGCTCAACCCCCATCCATCCGTTCATCTTTAATTTATGCGCTCGTATTTATTTAATTTTTATGTGAAGGCAACCTCGCAACTGTCAAAATTAGGAGAATCCCCACAGCAGGTTGCCAAATCCAGGGCACGGAAAGAAAAAATGTGGGTGCTTTTGTACTTAATTTAAGATTAAATACTAGTTTAGGGGGTTGACACTGCTTTGTGGCCTTCATACAAAAAATAAGTGTGACCTTGTTACCTTGAAGTTCTTGAAAGAATGTATCCCTAGCCAAGAAGGATTTAAGATCAATATTAGTTTGTGGAGCTATGACACGGCATTGTGGATTTCATAAGACATACAAGTGTGACCGTGATTCTGGGACTTCTTAAAAGTTAATGGCCATAGCAAAAATAACATGAACACTTAAAATTAATTTAAGATTAAATAATCGCTTTTAAGACTACGACACTGCTTGGTGTCTTTTAAAATTCAAGTGTGACCGTGCTCTTTTGAAGTTCTTCAAGTCTTATATCTCTTCTGGTGAACTAATAAATATTTATAATACCAATTACTATCTTTAGAAGCTGGTAGCCATAGCAAAAATAGGATGAGCACTTTGTAAAATTGATTTAAGATCAAATAATCGCTATGACACCGCTTTGTGGCTTTAATAATTCAAGTGAGACCATGTTCTCTGGAAGTTCTTTGAGGCTTGTAGCTCTTGTAGAGTAGAAATAAATACTTTTAATACCAATTATTTAATTTTTTTTAAAGGAAAAATGTTAATTTTTTAGAAAATTAAACTGCTAAGTTATTTCTTTCTGTGCGTGTTAGTGTTAGGAGTCATAAAGATGATTGGAGATTGGCAAAGCTTCGGATGTCGAATGTCGGATGGCTGACTGGATGGAGAATGGCCCGAGAGGATGATTTTGTTAACCACTAAAAGGCATGATC
>VNJO01012408.1:0-14639 GCA_008042535.1 Drosophila tani | reverse complement strand
ACAGTTAACCCATCAGCGTTCCATCTGCTCGCGCTTAACCCCTGATTGATCGCTGGCCGAGCACTGGAGCGTTGACTCTTGCCCTCCGCCATTTGAGTTGGCCAAGAATAATCTGCGGAGGAGATTTCTCTGCCATTTTTATTTTTAATAAATATTTAAGTACACTTTTGAAAGCCATAAAAATATATCTTAGTAAATATATTTATATCAGAATTGCAAACGAGTAAGCAGAACGACGAGAAAAGACGACGAGTAAACGAACAATCAAAACAACGAGCAAGGACGACGAGCAATCAGAACGATAAACAACGAGTAAAGACGATGAGCAAAGGTAACGAAATAGGGAAAAAGCCATAGAAAGTGACGCGTTAGTTGAGTTCGAGCTCCAAATTATTTAAAAAGCTTTTATTAGTTCATGTAGAGACCTTAAATCATTTGAAGAGGTCTTTAAAATAATCCTTATAAGGTTAAAAAATTTATTATTCTATTTTCCTTGCCACACTCACTCCAGAAACCCTAGTTTCCTTTCCCCCAGTGTACTTTAGCATTTTGCAAACTCACTGAACTTATGTTCAGCACAAAAATGCTCCAATTTCTTGTCATCGCGCCACGCTCACCCAAAAACCCATTGAGCCATCGGCCGCGGCTTAATTAAGACATCGTTACGTGCACTTTTTTTTCGGCGGACAATAGGGCAGGCCTTCAATGTCGCCAGTCAGGAACGGTATCCACATCCACATCCGGTTCCACATCCGGCTCATAATAAGGCGCCTCATTGGAGCGACAAGTGAGTTAAATCTTCATGAAACATTTGACAGTTTCCCAGGAGATGAAAGCGAGTGTGAGTGTGTGCATCCATTGGCTCGGTTACACGCCTCGGTTCATCCCAGCATCCCAGCATCCGCTGCAGCCAAGCGTCTCAGCACACACACACACTGTGCACACACCGCACACACCTCAGCCACACCACCTGCTGCAGTCACACTCACTTCATAACGCTGTCAAGGTTGAGCGATGCTGAAATATTGAAGCTGAGCCCCTTAAATATTCACGAGTTTCGTGGCTTGAAAACCGTCGAAATGCAGTCAGAGCTTCATCATGGCAATTTGGTGGGATATCGACTTGAATCCTTTCTCCTTTCCTTTGTCCTTGTGAGTCCCATCCCGTACTAAAACCTATGAAACTTGCATTTTATTCAGAGATTGTGGCAGGGGACAAGTTCAACGACTGACACAAATATGTACTCGGGCTCGGTGGACATCCAAAAACAATCCCAGTTACGGGACGGGACTGACCAGGGTAGCCTAGCCACCAACATAAACAATTTATGCACAACAAGCCGGACTCTTTTGAATGGCAAAGGAACGGAACGGAACGGGCTTGCAGCTGGCTAACTTTTAGCTTGGCTTGTTAGTTAAGCGTAAACAAGGGGGGTGGAAAAGTGGGTGGAAAAGTGGGCGAAAAAGTGGGAGGAAAATAGACCAAAGCCGTGGGAAAACTGCGGCCAGAGCGGAGCCAAGTGCGGGTCATTTGAATGCATGTTTGGATGGACAGACCTCCAGCTCTCGGCTCTCCATCGATGGATGATAAGCGAGAAGTCAACACGGAGGAGCTGGAGAAAGTGGGCGGCGAAATGGAGAAATGTTCTAAAAAAAAAAATAAGAAGGGGCGTGGCGCCAGGTGGGCGTGGGCGGAGGGACGGCGGTCAGCATTTGGCGGCATTGTGTTTGTGTTTGCGGTGGAAGAGCGGCACAGAGTCAACGCCAATGGTAAATATTTAGCTCTCGGCTGCACTTGAGATTAACTCGCACACAGATGCAGCGCTCTATCCATGGGTACGTTCGGTACACTGAGAAATAAGAAGGGTTTTAAAATATATAAAAGAACAAGTAGGAAAAGTAGAGATACCCGGCACTGAAAGCTTTATACTCAAACACTCTCTGTTATAAAAAGGAAAAGCGGACAAGCGGACCCTCTGTTTGGTTTATAAACTTTCTAAATAAATACCCGCATTTATTTTCTGTGTAACTCTGTCTGTGTGTGTGTGTGTGTGAGGAGTCGGGGGACTGCTGCAAAAAGGGACAAAAGCAAAGTGAAGCAAAATACAAACACACTCAAAAGTGAAAATGGAAAAAGTTTCAATGGTTTTATCATGTTTACTTTTATTTGTGTCACTGAGTGGTTGTATAAGCCCCGGCCAGGGGTCAGGGGTCAGTCCAGGGGCTAAGCAAACACAGACAGAGTGGGGGAGCTGGAGCTGGAGCAGGACATGGACCTGGACAAGGAGTAACAAGCAGCAGAAGAGGAGCAAGAGGAGGCGGAGGAGTCACATAAGAAGCGTATGTTCAACACACTCGAGGGAGATCACTGGCTGCCGTGAAGTGCCCGACAAGTGACAGCACTGGATTTCGATAAGGACACAATGCCAGTGTCCTTGCTGTGGGCGGCAGAAGGGGTGTGTTGTGTGCTGCCCCGGTTAGAGTGCTCCAGTTCCAGCTGAGCCCGGCTCCTGCTCCTGCTGCGGCCATCGAACTGCTGGGACCACGAAAGAGCCACGAGAAAACCATCCTGGGCTGTCCCTCCCTGGAAGCTCACCTAATCAGCTGCTAAGCTTAGTCCTGGAGCTCCACCATAAAGTCTTCTAATCCTGCTTTTCCGAAAGCTTCCCATACCAAGCTTGGCTTTAACTTTACTCTTAAAAACTATTTAAATATTTATGAATTAACCTGAAAAGCTTTTGCTACTTACTTTAAGGCACAGAGAAGTATTTAATATCAAAAATATAAATAAAAAAAATAGTTAAGCCCAAGAAAAACCATTTAAAAACGTTTCAATTCAGTCAAGTTGCACATGATGAATAATTAAGAAAATGTGCTCAACCGAAAAATATTAAATTCGAATTTACACTAAATGGCAGCTAAGTGAAGAGCTCCCGATTAACTCAACTCTCCCTTCGGGCCATTTGCCTCGGCATTAAGCATTTATGTCGCAACTAAATTAAGCGTTAATCGGCTTTCGGCCACATATCCAGCTTTAGGCTTCTTCCTGCTCAAAAATGTTCGTTCGCCACTAATTAATGAATGTCCTTGCACAAGGCTAAAACCCTCTACCGCCTAGGACCAGAGAAAAATAGGGAAACCTCCCTTGCCTGTGGCGTAAGTTGACTTTGGGACAAATTTTTGCATTGATTGGCTCTCGAGTGTTTTGCCAGCCTGCTCTGCTCCGTCTGCTCCATTGTTTCCTGTCCTGGCTGGCGGGGGCTGGAGGTCGTCAAGTGTGCGATCGGAGATATGGCCTCTATCCCCTTTTGTTGTCATTGTTTTTATTTTGCTGTGCCCTTTGTTTGCGCTTTTAGCAAGTAATTAGTTTGGCATAACAGGAGGAGGCAATTCCAGTGCCTCCCTGGCCACAGCATGTGTGTGTTCCCATGAAGGTCAGCTGGGCCCAGGGCCTGGCTGGGCTAAATTGTTTATTTCGATTAAATTGGAGGGAAGAAGGCATGGTCTTTTATTTAGTTATTTATTTAATAAATAAAACAAATACTTACCCCTATTAGAAGTACACTCCTTTCGATCGAACTCTGAAAAGGACTTGGCCTGATTGCATTCCGGCTTAGTTATGTCCAGTTGATGGCCGCCGCGTGGTTATCGATCAGTGCATCCACTGGCCAATGTGGTGAAGTGGAAATGGGTTTGGAAATGGAACTCCGGGCATGATGGCCAACCCCAACCCCAACCCCGAATGCGTGGCATTATTTTCGCCCGCTGTTATTCCCACTTTTAACTGCCACAGTCTTGTCCTTTTGTCTTCTCTTTTTGGCTCTTTGGAATTTTGTAAGCGGATTTTTATTTTTGTGCCATTTGAACTTTTAATGTGCGTGCTGTGCTGTGCCCGGTCTGTCCAGTTCTCTAAGCGGCTTCCCCACACTAAGAGTGGCAGTGCAGTCCAATTTATACTTTCCCTCCGCTTTTTCCAACCGCTTTTCCCCACCGCTTTTCCCATTGCATTAAAGTTTAAATGCCACGCGCCAGCGAAGCGTTTCAATCAACGGGTCAGCAAAGGGGGATCTCGCGTGCCACTTGGCTACAGGAACATATATATATATAGATACAGCTACAGATACGGAAACGGATGCGGATAGATTCCCTTTGGGTCTCGTTGCAACGAAAGAATTTCTATTGGCAGCCAAGAAACCTTGTTATTGCCAGCATCTTTGCCCCGAAAAACAAGTTATTTAAGGTTACACTTAAACTCTACAAAGAATTAAGTTTATGTACTCTCTTTTGGTTTTTTAATTCAATTTTTTGTTTACAAATTAAGTGAGTTATGCATTATTGAGTTCATTAGAATGCCAGTCCACATAATATATAGCTTCGTTATTTGGCCAGCCAGCATCAGCTTATTAATTAAATTTAACCAATTTCAATAAATTATGAACAGCATTTAAAGGTGTGCGTGTGTGTGTGGCTATGGAAATAATGGCAAAATATAAACAAGAAAAAGAACACATTTGTGTTGGAAATAAATAAGCATAGTATTAATTATTTAGTGGCATTTATGTATTTATTTTTTGCTCATTTCATTGGGGCTTGTTTTTATGGCCAAATAACTTTTGGTTGACTAAAAAATACTGCCTTGATAATTATAAATATGTTTGTATTTGCTTAGAGGCAGAAGTGATTAAAATATGGCAGGGAATATCTAGAAAAAATCAATAGATATCTGTGAAATATATTTTAAATATTTCCTCAATAGTTTTAGCACAAAATTAGCCAACTTTATTTGGCTGAATATACTTGGCTTACTTGCTCTGCTCTTTTCTCCATCTCTCTCGGCTGCCTTTATTATCCTTGCTCTCCGCTCTCCTGCTTACCGCACACGCTTTTAATTGCCGAGCTGCATTTTTTGTTGTTCTCGTTGCTGCTTGGCATGGGCGTTTTCTCCGCTCTTCTTCGCTCCCTTTTTTGTTGTTTATTCCGCCATTTTGCAAATTGAAATGCGCACAAAATTTAAATTGCTGTTGCATGCTTTTAGGCGGCCAGGATGCGAGCACAGGACGAGTAAAAGGCAACGTTAACGTCATCGTTAGCGGCATTTTCCAGGCGCTTGAGCACGCCAACACACACACACACACACACACACTCTCACACAAATGCCCACCGGAAGTGAGCGAGAAAGAGAGAGAGAGAGGCAGCCTCATTTGCAGCTAGGCAAATATCGCGTATACGTCATGTTGGCGGCGCTACAATTACCGTTAGCGGCTTGCACAATTTATGTTGCATACTGTCGACGCAGCAAACGATTCCCAATGCATTTCAGTTGGGAAAAAGGCCTCCCTTACGCCCCCTTCCGCCCCCCCAAGTGCCAGCCAATTTGACTTCGGCTAATTTGTATGTATGTTACTTTTATATAAATATGCAAGAGCCGTCTAGACGCGCGCTTAGTGCATTTCAATTGCAACATTTTCCAGCACAAAAAGAACCTTTTTGGCCGAAAGAAACTTTATTTCATCCTTTTGCAAGCTAGAAAACAAGCAAAGCAAAGAGACCGCTCTTGGGTCCGAGGCTGGGCGCCTTGGCCCAGGCCTCATTAAATTAGCATTGATAATTATTTTAAATTACTTCATTTAGTTGTGAAAAATGTCTGCCCGCCGTTGCCTCTGTTCCCCAAAGCGATTTGTTGCTGTCCCCAGCGCCGCCGCCCTCGCCGTGTTTTTGCTCCACAGTTCTGCTGTTTCTGTTTCTGTTTCTGCTCCTTCGTCCCGTTTAGTTTTGCTTTGTCGGAATATTTAAAAACCAAAACGAGAATAACCGACTAACATGGCACTTAAGCGATATAGGAGCTTTGCAGGCTGCCAACTATTTTAAAACATTATTTTGGGATTATTTATAGCCAACCACTTTTTTATTTCGAAGCACAAGCATTAGCGTTCATAGGAAAAACAAAGTTAGATTTAATTTAGAAGCTGAAAACTATTTTTGATCATTTTATCTTAATTTTTGGCTGGTGGGAGTTTTTATTTTATTTTTTTCACAATATTTTAGGTCTAGTTTTGTCCAAAACAATTTATATTTTCAAGCACAAGCATTAGAGTTTAGAAGAAAAATCTAATTTAGAAACTGAAAACTCTTTTTAAACATTTTATCTTAATTTTTGGCTTATAGAAATTTCTATTATATTTTTTGCATATTATTTCTCATAGAAGGATTTCAAAATTTTAAAGCCTTGGCATCTCGCATAAATAAAAAAAAATCTCATGGAGTTTTTTGTAAACGGTATTTAATATATTCCCATAAGATAAAGCTAAAAGATAACTTACAAATATGTTTAAGCTAATTGAACAGTGTATTTGTGATGCCCATTTCTAAATTAAATATGTATTTAAATTTATTTATAAGATTTATGAACTTTCAAAAATACTTTAATTATTTTTAAAATAATAATAAATATTTTTCTAAGCAAAATGTATGCTTAAATTTAATTTATTTTTCTTTACCATCATTATTTTATTATTTCTTGGCCTCAAAAGGGTATCCCCAAGGTCGAGGCCTTTAAAACTAGATAAAAATCCATTCGCCTGTTCGCTGCTGTTGTTTCTTTATAATCCGCTCATGTAACTGAAATTAATTTGATTGCTGATGTTGTCTCAGCTGCTTCATTAATCAAAAGAGTCTGTCTCGCTCCGGCACTTCTGTCGCCTCATGAATAATTAAATGTGGAACATAGTTATCCCTGTTTTTCGGTGCCAGGATGCCAGGATCTGAGTGGGGACTGTGGGGAGTGTGGGCGTTGGATTGGGATTGGGACTAGGAGTGACTGTCAGTGTGGGAGCTAGGGAGCAGAGCAGAGCAGAGGTTGGCCCAAAAACTTATCCATCAAATGACATTTGCGTTGATGCGGGTTTACGGCACTTGCCTCCATTAACCGCCATTCGTTGGGTCCTTTTTTAGTCTCCCCCACTGCCCCGATGTCCCTTTCATTTGTTTGTCTTTCGCCTTCGCTGTGTGCATCCACTTGTTACGGTTCAGTTTTTGACATTCGTCAAAAATTGTGTCACAATTTCAGAGGCAGCCGCTCCGAGTGCTGGTGGAGGGAGGATGGTGGCTGGTGCAGCATTTTCCCAGAATTTTCCCGGTGCCGGCGGCGCCACAAGTTTCACCTGGACCTCGGAAATGGAAATGTGGAACCGGACACACTGGACCCCGCACAAAAACACAATGGTGGTTAGCAATTTTTGAGTTGCAGCTAACTTTTTCTCGACTTTTTCCAAATGGTTCTCAGCGTACTTTTCGGGGCATGCCAACGGAACCCTTAGAAAAGGTATGCCTCAATTAAATGTACGTCTTTAATACTTAAAAATTTTTATATATAACATTTTATTACATTTTAATTATGAATAAGTTTTAAGCTTATTTATTTAGAGATTTTTAATAATTAAATTAATAATAATCAAAGTCTTTTAGTTTTCATTGAAAAATTACCATAATTTTCTTTGATAATTTTAAGGCTTTTCTTTTTAATTAAATTTATTTACTTTCTCTACTCAATATAAAACTTAGTAATAATATTATGTAATAAAAATAAGCTGCCCATTTTTAAAGGAACTTATTATCAAGAGAATCCCTTCTCAAAAAGCCCAAATACTTAAAGTTATGTTTATAAAACAGGCCTTTCATTTTCTTTGGCTTTTCTTGTTGCCTTAAAAAATGAAATTATATTTACTAATCTAACCAATTTTGAGTACTTTTCTAATCAATCTCCGACCAAACACGATCCAAACTAATTTGATTTTGGTTGCAAATAACATGCTGGAACTCTGGCTCGATTTGATTCGATATTGATTCGATTTGAATGCGATGATTGAATCAAGTCACTTTGAATCAGTATCCGAAGCAGGGAATAATCGTGAGAGGGCATTCAATGTGTTTATATTTCCGTTTGATTCCTTCACGCCTTCTGCCAGCTGAAAGAAGGAAAGAAAAAATAAACAAAAATCCTCCACATTGTTCCTCAAATTCTGAATGCTTTGTTCCTCTTTTTTTCGGCCAGGTTTTTCTTCTTTTTTTCTCTCTCAATTTTTTTTGTTTGTTTGGAGTGTGTATGTTATCACCGCTGTCACCGTTTTTTGTTTGTCTTCCCTTTTTTGGCCTTTTTTTTGTGCCTGCTTTTTGCTTGCTTTTTGCGTGTGTTGTTTGTTTGGCTAAACCATTTTTTGGGCTGGTAAAAATGGGATAAAACCTGCATAATATTTTTTGGGGGCACCCCTGTTGATTTTCCTTATTTTTTCCCCTCTTTTTTTTGCCTATTTTTCACCCCTTCACTTTCACTTGTGTTTTTTGGTTTTTTGGTGTTTTGGCATTGTAATTTCTGACTTGGAAATGAGTTTGGTGCGGTCAGCCAGATGAAAACATGGAAAAGGAATTCGTTTTATGAATTTGTTAACTACAAAATGAAAATCAAGCCATGAACGAGACGGGACAACAGCAGCAACGGCAACAGCAAAACAATTCCATCTCATTTGGCCCCGGATTCTATAAGTAAAGTGTGAAAATCGGGCATGATTTTCCCTCGGAAAACGGCAACACTCGGGCTTAAATGTAGCGTAAGCCCGTAGTTGTTCTCCTGAAAAGTTCATTCGCATTTCGGCGGTGAAGGGAGTCGTCGCCCGGCTGCTCTTCATGAATTTCATGAGTTGTCCCAGTGTCGCATCTGTGTCCAGAGCATTTGGCATTGATTATGCGACTATCCCGGGGCTAACAGCTACTATCCTCTCGTATATCCCATATATACGCAATCTGTATAATTGATGCAGCCGAAGGTGGGATGCTGGAGTGGAAATCCCTGGGAAAAACCACAACGAATCGAGTGGAGCGAGTGAAGCGAATGGAGCGAGTGGAGCGGGAATAAGCCATTGGAGTGGCTCAAATGATACGGAAGGACTCAGGACGGCTGCTTACCAGCATTAATCCATATAAAGAAGTGTCTTCCTTTCCCTTACCTTTTTCCCCAATTGATTTAAGGGTGGAATCACAAAGTAACAAAAAGATTTCGTTACAAAATAGTTGCGATTCGTTTGGGAAGATTTCTTGGCATTTAAAGATTACTCAATAATTATTTCTTTAAGGAAATAATACTATAAAAATTATAAATTATTAATATAATTTCCTTATATGGAAATACATATGAAGAAAAATCATGAAGGCTTTTTGTAGCTGCAAAATAACAAATTTATTTGTCTGAAATTCTTGCTAGCTTCACTTTTCTCAATAATTAATTCTTAAAGAAAAAATAAGCTAGAAATTAAGCTGCCTATTTATATCCTTTCCTAATATGGAATAATATATGTTTCCTAGCAAATATCATCCGTATTTTCTGCGTAACTGGAGCCTTTTCCTGGCCACTTTTAATCCTAAGAAGCTACCTACCATTGTAGAGCTCTCTAAAGGCTGTCAAGTCACCATTTTTGGCATTGAAGTCGTGTCCTGGCATCTGAGTGCTCCTGTGTGTGTGTGTGAGAGTCACCAGCTGAAATGGTTTTCCTGGAAGCCGAAGTCGAATGTGATTGTGTGTGTGTGGAATTGAGATGGATTGGGGGCGGTTCCCGGACCTGGGATGCTCCGATGGGAGCGATGGGAGGCCTGCCCCGAAATGCGACACATTTCATTAAATTTTTTGGCAAAGGCAAAAGCAAAAGGCAAAAGTCGAAATGGCTTCTCCTTGCCACCAACCAACCCCCATGTGGTTATTATTATCCCTCCAAGGCCCTGGCAGATTATGAATTGGCGATTATGTTAATGAATCATCCCTGCATCATTGTTATGTGCATAAATAAGATTGTATGTGACACTCCCCCTTCGACAGCCTCTTTAATGATTTTATTAAAAGAAAGTGAGCAACTGCCAGAAGTTCTTCTTGTTGCCTTGTTTTTAATTAAATATTTCCCGTCAGTTTCGGTTTTATTTTCGCGCATTTTTTCGCCCAGATCCTCAAAGGGAAAAAAAAAACAGCGGCGGAAAAAAGCAAGCAAACCAAAGCCAGAACCAAAGCTCTAAGTATGAAAATAAATAAGTTCGTCTACAGTTTTTCCTGCTTTCTTTTCGACTGCCGGGGTGCTGGTCAAGAGATAGCCCCCCGACATATATATATATATATATATATATATACGTATATATATCCGGAGAGTGAGAGCGAGTGGCTGAAGGGTGAATGGCAGTTGGTGGATAGAGCCAAATTGTGGTCGCAGCTCTTTGAACCAAGCTCCGCTTTCATAACGAACAAGGGGCCCAAATGAAAATATGCCACGAAAAGTATGCACAAGTTTTTTCCAATCCCTCGGTCGACCATCAAATCCACTCGCCCCTCTCCGCTCTGCGCTCTCTCGGCTTCCCCGACAAAAATCCCTGCCAGAAAATAAAAAGTGCATCAAAATAAATCGAGTCCAAGTTTTTTCGGGGGGGAATGGAATAGAGAGGAGACTGGGCTTCGGCTGTGGGAGATTTCAGTAAGGAGCCAAGTGGGATGGATGCTTTTTTTCCGTCTGTTTTTTGTGTGTTCTCGGCCGGCTTGAGTTGCAAACAAATTGCTCGAAAGTATGCAACAAAAATTTCAATTGTGTGAGAGCTCAGCAGCAAATGAAATTGCCCGAAGCTATGGCCATGAGTGTGCCGTGTGGGTGTGTGTAGCTGAGCGTGTGTGTGTGTGTGTGTACTTAGCTTCTTCATGCGTGTCTGCGCCAGTGTGCGAGCTCGTTCGCCATTTACCTGCTGGTGCAGTTCATGCGGTTTTTTAGCCCCACAGCACGGTGAGAAAAATATTAACAAAATAAGTTAAACATATATATATGTATTTTTTCATATAAAAATAATCTTAGAAATAAGTAGAGATATCTTAAAAAGTAAAGATTCACCATCTAACATTCTCCAATATATTCACCAAAAGAACTCATGTCCAATGAAAGAATCATTCTTAAATTAACTAATAAATAATCCTTTACAAAACACAATTAACCACAATTTATATATTCAACAATAAATTCACCAATGAAATCCCTTTTGAATTATTTAATAAAAATTTTTAAATTCACCAAACCATGTTCACAAATAAATTCCCTAATGAACTCGCTGCCAGTGACACAATAAATGATCCATTTATAATTGGCGAATGAATTAAAATTTTCGGAATATTTTACCAACAAAGAAACCCGTTAACCGATAAACTCACCAACCTGTATTTACGATGAACATTATACATATATCTTCAATTGAATAATTTAATAATTGGTGAATAAATAACCAATCAACTAACATTCACCAATAAACTCACCAATGCACTCGCCACTTTTCAATTAATTGATGAATATAATCACCAATGAAAATGGTTAAAAAAATTATTCGATTAGCTTTACAAGTTCTTAGTTCTATGATAAATCAATGCCGACTTATAAACATAAACAAAAAACAATATTAAACCTTATATTTAAGTTCCTACCTAAGTTCTTATAAAATAGATCAATATAATAACCTTCTTTGGATATTTTTCTCTCTCTGTAAATAGTTTACTCTGCATTGGATATATTATTTCTGTTGTTGTTGGTCCGTCTCGGCCCTAATCGGATCAGCAAGTTAATTTACATGCAATTCAATCAGTGGCGCATTGTCCTGCCCTACTAAGTATGCAACAAAAGTTCTCTCCTGCGCTTGTGTGTGTGCGTGCCTGCCAGTGTGTGTGCGTGTGCGTGTCATCAGTATTTTTGGCAAATGCCATCAATTCTCGGTGAGTGAGTGAACGAATGACAGCTGGAAGATGAGACATATACAGAGACAGAGACAGGGACGGGGACAGAGGAGGAGACAGGGACTGAGGTTCCCAGCAATGGAAGGTACGACTGATGATGAGACTGAGACAGATGCCTAATCCTGGTACAGGTAACCCGAAAGTTGCTTCTTTGTTGCCTTCGTTTGGCTGTCAGTGGAGCTGCCATCAATAATCAGATACAGTGAGGTCTCAAAAATAGGCAACCGGCCATAAATCACTTTAATGTAAGTAATAGTAAGGGAAGGTTTTCTAGGATCGTATTTCGTATAATTTATAGTTTATAAAACTCAAATCAGATAGAGATTAAATTTAAATAAATTTTAAATATATTTTACAATTGTATTCGATTTTTTTCCTGCCTTTCTGTTTTGTCTCCCAACTGAATATAAACCTCAAGAGAGTGATCAAGTGTAAATATAGAATTACAACACTCACAAGCACTTAATTGAGCTTGTATTGCATTCGCACTGTGAAATGCAGCTCAAGTTGGGGGAAATACCCCTTTTCCAGCAGCTTTTCCTGGGGATTGCGTGTGTGCGCCTCGAACGAAATCGCTTCGATTATATTGTACATTTCCGACTCTATCTCTCCTGGCTCATCTCTGCCGACTTTCCACTCAAACATGTTCATTTGGCAGTCATTCATCATTCGGCTGCCTTTGTGCTCCTTTTTATTTTCTCCTCGACAAAGGCAGGCAGCAGGGAAAAACCGGAAAGAGACCGAGCTGGCGGATATTTACAACTAACAAACGCACACACACACACACACACTCGCTCACTCTCACGCAGAGTTCATAAAAAATTAATTAAAATCGAGTCAAGGCAACGAGAGAAAAAATAAACGGAAGTAGGAGTCTGAATTAAGTGTGTATCGATTATTTATTGCATTTCGCAACAGCTCGCTATTAATTACAGCAGACACTTGACAATTGAGCATTGCGATGAAAATCCTTTGGACAACTTAAATGCCACACAAAAATCCTAGAGGATATATCGGGAAATCAAGCCACATATCCTATTACAAAATTCTTCAAAAATAAATATGCAAACATATGCAAATGATCTAACCCAACTATATTATAATTGAAACCCCAAACAATGCTCTGCCGAATTCAGGTCGGCGTCTGACAAATCCATATCCTGAATGACACTTTTGGCCATTTTCCAGCCGCGTTAACATGCACACGTAATTCTATCTGCAAACACACACAGCACACACACAGCAAATAATATCATTTATTAATGCATTAAAGTCAAAGCGACAGAGAGGACTCTCTGCTCTGACACCTTAAATATTTAATTGGCACTAGAAAACGCAGTGAATGTGTAAACTCATGTGGAAAACACTTCAATTACATGTCGTTGTGTCAACTAAGTAAATAATAATTTGCCTTCGAAGGTAACAAAGGTATTATTTGTTTGATATTTATTAATGTTGATTTGACAATTATTTTCTTGGGTAAATGACAAATATGAAAAGCTAAATGGAAGAGGGAATGAGAGTATTGTCTTGAAAATAAATTAAAAATAAATAGTATACAAAATATACTATTGCCTAAAAAATTTAATAAATAATGTTTTTTTAATTAAAATTGATCAAAAATGTTTATATTTTCAAGAAATTATATTTAATTATGCTAAAAAGTGAATAATATTGTCTTAAGAGTTTAATAAATGGTTGGGTCGTTTCCCCAGGTATTATAATTAATTTTGGTTTTTTGCATTAGTTTCTATTTAGTGTGTCTTTATATTCCATTCTTCAAGCGCAGTGTACATTTGGAACATTGGAATTGAACAAAGAAATGGGCAAATGCTACTTCGATAACTTCTAAATATAAATGCACATTAAATAATAATAGTTCTTCAATAAATGCTTACAAAATAATACAGCAATCCACTCCTATTTTAATGCATCTAAGGATAACAAGAAAATAATACTTAACTTAGCTAAAAATGCATAAAATATCCTCAGTCGCGGTCTTGTTAATTTAAGGCTCAAGCACGCCTGTACTGCAACTGACTTTAACATGGGTAATCCTACCAACAAGGGGGAGAGGCATAGGGAGAATCACCAACGAATGTTTAACGAGTGCGACAGGGCAAAAAACACAGGAATGCAAACAGCTAACAAGCAGCGAAATCTCTCGGCAATCCACGTGTCACAAGCCAAACAACAACAGCGATGGACCGTTGACAGGAGCAGGACCAGGACAAGGACCACTGACCCACCAGTGTCCAGTGGCGGCAGGCTCCCTTCCTTCCCTGCCACCTCTCCTAGCAAACCCCAATCCCTGGCTGACGCAGGCCCAGGACATTGAAATTGACGATTCGGTTGGGGCCTTTCAAACGCTCCGTGTTTTCAGGGACGAAACGAAACGAATCGAATCGAATCGTTGCTCCGGGCAGCGGTTAGATTGCTCTTTTATCGACGTTGTAGCAATTCCAGCCGAGCATTCCGGCCCAGGTTAATATGGGGCATCACATGTCCCGTGCACTGTTCCAAGCACAAACTTGATCATCACATATTTATCAAATAATATAATATATAATATATTATCCTCTTGAATAAGATAATTTAAATCTACCTCAAAAGCCGACTTAAACTTTGACTTTTTAAACCCCGTTTCTTGCCTGCCATCTAGTTATTTTTTTCCCTGCATCTGTTCCGCCACTCTTGGCGGGCTAATCTTGCCGAAGACTCTACATCTCGACACAGGCCCCATTTTCCACACCCACACCCACACCCTTGGGGCTGGTTTTCACCAGTTTGCATTCAACGCCATGTGCCACACACGGTTCTCTGATTCTGGTCTCTGGCTTCTGGTT
>VNJO01012407.1:0-20547 GCA_008042535.1 Drosophila tani | reverse complement strand
TTGAAATCAAAGCAATTTTTGCTTGCTTTTTCCTCCGATCCTTCTTAGTTATACATATCCACGTCATTGGGTTGGCCGTTGATCTTACGGCGCTCCATTGAAATCATATACTGGATCTTCGACTGAATTACCATCGCATTGTCCAATGGCATATTACGGATCTGGGCAGCCACGCTTAAGCCGAAGAAGGTAAACTCATCCTCTCCACGCATGTTCATGCCAATTCCCAGTCCTAGCCCAGTTCCTCGCCCCAGACCAGCCACTGATCCCAGTCCTGCTCCCAGGACCTCGCTCTTCTCCGACATGGAGCAGCTAGCGGCTGATATGGGAAGTGGCATCTGAACCGGAGCTGGAAGAGAGTTGACCTCGGCGATCTTGTCCAAAGAAGGCGGTGGAGTCGGTGGTTGTTCCATGGGCATGGGACGAGGTAGGATAGTAAACAAAGAGGGAGGTGTTGGCACTGGTGGTGACTCTGGAGCAGCCATATCCTCGGGATCTGGTTTAATCTCAGGCTGTAGCTTAATGGGCTTAAGTCTGGTGAGACGAATCTGCAGGCGCTTTAGCTGTGGAGCGGGCTTGGCATTGCTTTCAGTCTGGGAAAAAGGAAAAGGATATGGACCGAAAATGAGGATTATAATTAATTAAGGACAAGTGATTTTCTTTCGTACAAGAGACTATAGGAGCTAGCTTTAAGAGCTTGAAGATAACATTCTAGAATTTTGCAAGCAGATCAAGTAAATTTTAAGATTTGGTCACCCCAGCTAAAGGAGTATTAATAGAATATTATGGTCTAAATAGTATAGTTCCATTACCGTATCGACGAACTCATAGAGAAACTCGTGGAGCGGGGCAAACCATGGCGCCTTGGGCGAATAGCCCGGAATCGTTCGGATCTTCTTCAGTTCCTGGTGGTAGCCAGTCCGCAGGTTCTTGATCTTCATCTTGACGCCCTGGATGGTGATCATATTCTCCAGGGGCTCTGTATCGGCATTGATCCCGGCCTGGATGCGGCGGTAGGCGGCATTTCGTGCTCGCCGCAAGTACGGACGCTTGTTCCACAAGCACGGTTCCCGGCCGTAGAGCTCCACAAACTTGAGAGTCCGCTCGTCCGAAAAGCGGAAGGGCAATGCCCCGCCCCCTGGATTGGACATGGTTTCGACTAAGGGAAAACGTTGGATCCCTGGAAGCCCTTCTATATCTGGAAGCAAATCTGGAAAAAGCAGGAAAGCAAGAAAGAACGAACGCAACGTTAACCTCCCCGCACAACTGTTCCGCGCCAACTGACGATTTCCAAGTTGCTTTCTGCTCTTCCTGCTTTGCTTTGCTCGCTCCCACTGTGGGCCCCCGCTCTCTCGACATCTTGCTCATGTGATGCTTTTGTGAGGCTTTTGAATTATTTTCGTGTTGCTTTCGTGCCAGCTATAAAAGTCTGCTTTCAAGTGGCAGCAAAGCACAAAAGAAATGAATTTACCATACGAATTGAAAAGCAACCTTAACTCCACATTTCCCACACTTTAGGAAGAGAACCAGCAGCAAAATCATTGAAAAGCTATGTTTTTTTCATTGAAAAGAAGAAAAAATAGCATACCTCTATTTTAATAATGTTCAGGGAAGTTTTCAAGACGTAAAGCCCCCCAAAAGCAAGTCTGTAAACAAAGTATTTTCAAGCAAAATCCGATTGCAAAAATTTGCTGATTGCGTGCTTTGTTGCTTTTTCGCTGCTGGTGCTGCGGTTGCCAGCAGAGGGAGGGGGCGATGAAGAGAGGACGCGCAGGTCCGTTTTGCGAGAGAGCTGGGAGCCAAAACGAGCTGTGACGTCACTGGAGCCAAAGTGCAATCAAAACTTGATTACATGTAACTTGTATATGGATGTTTGCAATAAATCTGAAGAATAAATTGGAGTTGTAATAGAAGTTGTATGCAGAGTTTGCTCTCTCTGAGGCGGCCACTCTCTGGCTCTCTTTCTCTCGGGGCAACTTGATATGGTACAGGAGGAGAATGGAGGAATGATCGCGAGCATTAACAGTGGGCCTAATCAGCAGCCGCTGTTAAAAAGCATTAAGAAAAAGATTGTTGCAATAATACGGCATTATCCCCCTTAGTTAACCCCTCTTGCAATCTGGCCACAATGGAATGCAGTTTCCAGATATGTAGGTTCTATCATCTGCCCGTTTGTCTGTTTTTTCTGGCTTCCTTCCCTCCCATTCCCATCGGCATCTTGGCCTTGCAACAGCGCGTGACATCGTTATCCTTTGTTCGGCCGCGAAGGAAAAACTGCAGCGACAATTCCAGGATCCATTTTGCCGCCACGTCCTTTGTTCGCATTTTCCGGAGGCTGTTTACGTTTTCGCTGTGGGAAAATGCCTGCTAAGCATCTGCCGCCAGAAATCGGTGCGAAACGTAACGGCAATATAAGATGTTTCGACCTATAAGGATAATTTTAATATTAACAGTTTACAAACAAAATATCAATATATTATTTTATTATTAAAAAAAAATTAACCAGAAACTTGAGCAATAAAAAGAGAACGGAATTACTTGTTTTTTAATGTATTATGATTTATTAACTTAATTTATGTAGCTCCTTAATTTAACCAAATACAATTAAAATTTTGAATATTTCATTATTTATTATTACATTATGAAAACTTTTATTTTTAACATATTAATTACCAATATTAGATACATAGTTCAAAATATTCACTGTGGAATACCGTCCAAAAAGTGACGAAAAGCCCCTTGAGTGTTTTGAATTTATTTATCAGTCTTAGGACATTTTTTTTTAGTTTCCTTATTCAATAATATACGCAGGGACTGCAAATAATGATTATTATTATTATTTGATTATCTTTTTTTTTTTAATTTAAAAACTACTAAGCAAAACTTATAAAATTTTTTTTTTTTACGATCAAAATATAAAACTGATGAAATATTGATTATAGGCAAATCATTTAAATTTAATTTTGTGGCAATGAAGCAGTAAAATCCTCTATAATGAGAATAAAAACATTTATTCACTTCAGAGCAAAGAATAAAACTTATGAGATAATCATTATTTTTGTTTTTTATTGTTAGCAATCTTAAGTTGATACCATTTCCTGCATATCCCCTATATATAAAGAAATAAGTATAAACCAAAGGTAAGTATAAAAACCTAGATCCTAGCAAGCCGTTGCTCCGAACCTGTCAATAGATTTGTATGAACATATTCATAGCAAGGCCAGAATTTGGAAGTGAAGTGTCCAAAAGCAAAATATAAAGTTTTCTATGAAATTTATACAAAAAAGGTCTCGACCAAGTTTTATTTTCAACCCAGTACAAAAAATTAAGCGAAGGTGAGTGAAAAAAAAAAAACCTACAAAATATTTATAAAAGTAAGGTATTATTTTTTTGTATTAGTTGTTGGTAGTACCTCAGGGTTTAGCATAATTACAAGAACTATATATATTTTTGCCAGCAATTTTGTATGGCGAGCCTTGCATATAAATTTTGGCGCCATTTTTAAAAAGCGACCCTCGGTCTCTTCGTGGTGTATGTACTGCTGCTGCTGCTACCTCTGAGAGCAACCAAGGCGAGAGCGCTGCATGGCCTTCCTTGCTAGTATGTGTATGAAGAATAAATTTGGGTACTGCGAATTAGTGGGCAGCCTCCCAGGAATCGTTTGAAAACGCATTTAATCTGAGGTAAATTCTAGTTGGTCTATTATCGCGGCAAACGCATTTCCTCCTTAGCGTTTTATTTGTTTTTACATGCCATTTATCGCCCTCCGTTTTGCTCGCCATCGCCGCCAGAGAGGGAGAGAGCGAGCGAGCGCTCTCACCAACACAAAGGCAGCGGCAGCGCTGCAGCCGCGCTGTCTGCGTCGACGTCGCCGCCTGTCCGGCTTATTTTCTACCTACTCGCTTTCGTTCTGCCGAAAGACGCTAGTTCCGTACAGTTTAATTCAACACTCGAAACGAACAAGGTTGGTTTTCTCTCCCTATCGAACATTGTGCAAAATACCCAAAGAATATTAAATAAGTTGAAAGAAAGGACTTGGTGCATAGTTGAGTGAATAGTGAACAGTTTTCCCAGCAGCGATTTCAGTCAGAAATCCATAGTTTTTCGCCTGCCGTCTACGTTGGTCGTGCAAAAGCAACGACGGCGCTGGTGCTGTGCTGTACCACATGAACCGAGAGGAGAAAGCAAACGGCAAAGGCAAGCGTTGCCATTTTGGCTTCGACTTCGACTTCTTTTCTTTGCTCGTTGCTTCTTCGGTGAGCTGTCGCCTCAAAATGGCCGCCGCCGCAGTTTATTTCCACGCCGATTTTTCAATTTTCAATTGGACGCAAATTGTTTATGGGACGCCAGCGAAACGCGCGCCTTTTTCACTATTTCATATAAGATATTCTTTTGCTGCATTTGTTTTTACTCGACATTTAGCGCGATTCTCTTTTAATTCGCCGGTTCGAGAGAGAAACTGAGAGCGCGGCTCTCCCGTTCCGGAGACAGTACAGCTCTCTCCGCTGGCATTATTCCATGAAGTTAATTTGTTTGTTTATGTTTTTGGATTTATCAAATCAAAAATCTGTTCAAAATGGTAAAATCTCAAAATTTCGAGTTGAGTAATGGACTCCAAAAGCCACGCAACTTCCCTCGCGCTCTTTGCTGCTCTCTTGAACATCTGCCACCGCCAAGCATTCCTTTTTTTCGCATCTGCCGACGTCGACTGCGCGGCAGCAGAGGCGTACGTGTGAGAGCGGCTGCGGCCGCCTTGCTTTTTGGCAGTCGACGCAACCTCGTTCAGTTTTCTTCCAGAAACTCAGCGAAAAAGGTTGGTAAACGCAGAGAATTAACAAAAAAAATAAAAAACTTTAAGAATATTTAATTTTGTGACAACTACAAAGTGCCAACTTCGCTGATTAATTCAATAAACTGCTAGTTTTAGCAGTACTGCTAAGAGAGAGAGAAAGAGAGTCGCAGAGAGCGTCGCACACACACACAAGCATAAGCGCATTTAACTTATCCAAGCACGTTGAGTATTAAGGCCTTTATTAACTAAACCACGTTTAAATACGGCATTTTAAGGCCGAAATTGGACTTTTCCGAAAAACCTGTACCTCAAAATGCCTTTTCCAGGGCATTTTCCGTTTTCTTCCACTTTTGAGAGCGCGCCGCAGCCTGTACCAAGCCAGCATAGGCAGTCATCGCATACAGAAAAAGTGTGTTGCCATTTCACCGCCTTTCGCACTCGCTGCTGTGCCTGCGACCGTCTGCTGCCCCCGCCAGAGGCCCTTATCAAGTCGCCAAGCGATTGCATTTTCGCATTTATTCATATTCTGGCCTAGGAGTTCAATTAATTTCATATTAATTATTAAGTGGCGCGCGTTTAGGCAGATGGAACAAATTCGAAGCCAGAGAGAGAGAACGCGCGCGCGCGCGCATTTTTTCAGTGTGGTGAGCACACACACACAGTGTATAGCTGTCTCGTTCGAGTCGCCATTGCTTGCGTCGATGGTGGCTTGCTGTCTCCCTTCCCCGCCTCGGTTGCTGCTGCTTTTGGTACAAGAGAAAGAGAACATGGCGCGCGGTGAAAAGGAAACTAGAATGTGCTTTGTGCTGGCCATAACATTTCGAATTAAAGTTTTTGATTTTCTTTAGCGATTAGTTTTGGCTTAGGAGTACAGTTTAGCAGCTCTGAAAAATATGTCAGATTTTTTTGTGAGTGTAGCTTTTGAAATTCAAATTAGTGCTCTGTAACTTCAGTGCTAAATTCAGTGTTGTATAATTTCAAAAGCGAAGAGAAAAATTAAGAGAAACGCAGGAAGTAAGAAAAGGTGTAAAATCTTACATATTTGTTAGAGAAACAAGGTGTTTTATTTTTATATCTAGTTGGGAAAACGTTTTTGGTAAAATGTATACATTTACTCATCCATTTCTACCCTTTTTTACCATTACAGCTCGAAGCCAATAAGACCTAGTTGTAACACTTTGTTAATTAGTATCAACAAAACAAATCAAATCTAAACATGGCCGACAAACCAAAACGTCCTCTCTCCGCCTACATGCTGTGGCTGAACAGTGCACGCGAGTCGATCAAGCGCGAGAATCCCGGCATCAAGGTGACCGAGGTGGCCAAGCGCGGTGGTGAATTATGGAGGGCAATGAAGGATAAGTCGGTAAGTAGTCACAGTCCCAATATATAAATACTGAACTCCCCCGCTAACTCATTATCTCTCTCTCTTAATTAACAGGAGTGGGAGGCCAAGGCTGCCAAGGCCAAGGACGACTACGATCGGGCCGTCAAGGAGTTTGAGGCCAATGGTGGCAGCAGTGCTGCCAATGGCGGTGCCAAGAAGCGCGCGAAACCAGCGAAAAAACCATCGAAGAAGAGCAAGAAGGATGACTCCGACGATGATGAGGACGATGAGAGCGAGTAAACGCATCCCAACCCTCCGAATATTCATCACCAAGTCATACACAAAACCAACAAACACAAGAAGCAGCAACACAACACACAAACCCATCATCACCCCCAAAATTCCCAATTGTAATCCAAGAACTCTACATAGATTCGATCGATCGATGCATGCCTCTCAGCGGAAACAACAACGCAGAGTCATGTTGTTGTAAGAACAAACAAAACAATACGAGATAAAACCGGTCACGAAATAAGCAAAATTGTATTTATACATTTATGAATTTAAGTTTATAGTGTAGTCGTTTCTTTTATCATAAACAATATACATACAAAGAGAAAGAGGACACAACCAAGAAGGAAGAAAGCAAAGGCGAGGAGGGCGGGAGCACACATTCGAGGTGCTTTCCCCTTTTGTTTCGTTTCTGCGGCCCATCTCCCTCCGCTCGGAAAGGAGGCGGCGCTGCGTTGAAGGAAAATTTATCTTGCATATAAAAGTTGTAAAGTAAACGATAACATAATTCCATTAAAAATAAAAATGATACAAAAAAACGGATTGGCTCTAAATATTGCTCGTACTCGAATCGATCCGTAATCGCTAGAGATCCTGGGGGACGCTGGAGGCAGCGCTATTACAAACACAAAACATACACAACCCGCAAATGAAACAAACGAAATTTCGCTCAGGTCTTTTCGTCTTGTAATGTTTAAACAAAAAAAAGAAAACGATGTCTTGTTAGCTAAAGAGATGTATAGCAGAGGCAGAGATGTAATTGCATTTAATCGGTAGTTTTAATTGATAACTATACGTATAATTTAATGAGAAAACCCAATAAATAAAAGAAAATGAATACATTTTTTTAAAATGCGTTGAAAATGTTGGTGTTTTTATATTTTTGGGAGGGAAAAGCCACAGAAAGGGGACTTATTTTTTACTTTCTCGGATCAGCATCAACAGCAGAGTCTATCTAGACGTGTTCTTTTTTATGAATACATTTGTTTAAAATGCGTTGAAAATCTGGTGTTTTTTATATTTTGGGTGAAAAAAGCCACAGAAGGGAGGATTTTTATAGCCTTGCAGCAAAATGAGACATTTCCGAAGGCTTTGGATCAGCATCAACAGCCGAGTCGATCTAGACTGTTCGTTTTTACGTTTATGGTTCAATTTTTTTTTAATGCGTTGATAATCTTGATGTTTTATTAATTTTTGGGAGAAAAACACAGAGAACGGAGTATTTTTATAGACTTGCAGAGAAAGGATATATTTCCGAAGTTTTCGGATCAGCATCAACAGGCGAGTCGATCTAGACGTGTTCGCTTTAACGTTTCTAAGAAAACTGGCAAATGCTAAAGGAAAAATTCCCTTTTCCGAGGGATAATGTTATAGGAAAAATCCCCTTTTCCTCAGAATAAAAACAACAAACTGAAACGCATTTATTTGGTATATTAAACGTTTTATTTTAAATATCATTATGAATTCAATAGCTAAACTCTAAAATGATTTCCTTCGCTTCCTTGGTAGTAATATGCAAAAATCAATGCAATGATTCTTGTGGGATTTGTAGTTCTCTCTATATATAATATATTCAACTATTTATCGTATGGGATATCGCATACAAAATACCATTGGAGTTCTCTTTCTTGTCTTCACTTTGGGATTAACAGATCTAAAAACATAAACACAACCCTCTCAAACAATATCTATTCAGTGCAATGGGATGGTGATCGAATTCGGGGTGAGACACGTAGAGATTAAAGCTTAAATTTAGAGTGGTGCCAGGATCTTACAGATTAAGTAGGGTTGCCTTTGCTTTCGGCTATTTTGTTGCTTGTTGGGTTTTTTCCACGGTGTACAAAACAGAAAGGTGTTGCGCTTATTTATTATCGAGCTTAGACTACGAAAGTTTTATGGCAAACAAACAAACAAAGTCTCTCTCAGAGCCTTTCCACGACAAAAGGGGAAACAAAGGAAGGAAAAAGGGTGTCCATGTTTGGTTATTGTGTGTTGTGGCCTAGCACCGTCCTCGTGTCCATCCGCATCTAATTGCGATTCAGCCAGAATATTGTCTTGAGAACGAAGTAAGCCAGGCCCAAGCAGTACACAATCTTCTCCCGCTGCGTGCGCTGCTCGTTGTTTATCTCAATGTTCAGCACTCGGCGATTCAGCTTGGCCAGCTGGCGTCTCAGATAGAGGATCTCCTCGTGGGGCGTCAGCTCGCCCATGGGTGTGCCCTCGCGATGTGCCAGCATGGAGGCATCCAGGTTGTTGTGCTGCAGGTTGTGCCCCGAGCGCTTGCTGGCACTGCCCGTGGTCAACTAAGGGGGAGAGGAATTTTGAAGGATTAGTGGAAAAAGATAAAAGGTTCTACCATTTCAAGGAGAGTATTTGATAGCAAAATATATGAGAATTGGGGAGAAACACGCTCCATTTTCCCCTAGTGTCAGATTAGTTTTAAAAGCTTCACCAAATCCAAAATTTCCCTGTAAAAACCCACCCAATTTTCGGTCCGTACCATGACAACTGCAAGCAACCGTGCACCCTTGGCCTTTGCCGATGTCGACGATGGCGAGGAGCTGTCCAAGCTGGAGCCCATCATCAGCGCTTTGAAGTGCGAGCAGACGGGTCACATCATGGAGGCCATCCTCCTGTACGAGGAGAGCATCTTCAAGCTGAAGCAAATGGCCGAGGCGGAGCCCAGTCGCAGGCAATTGTGCGGCAAATACCTGAAGATGTACGAGGCGCGGGCCAAGCAGCTGAGGGACCAGGTGAAGAGCCATCTGCACTCGAGTCGCATGCTGGACCACATAAGCATCGAGCGGGGTGCCAGGGGCAGGAGCTACCAGCGGCTGCTTGGTCCGTACCTCGACGACAGCGTCCGGGAGGCGCACCTCAACGAGCCGCATCTCACGGAGCCGCCTCACTTCAGGAATCTAATCAACTTCTTCGAGGTTCTGGTCAAGAACTGTCGCTATCTCAAGTATATTCGCGTGACAACGCGACCCGACTTGGTGGTGCCCCAGAAACAGCTGCAGGTACTGCAGCAAATGAAGAGCGACCTGGCGGGGGGCAACATCCAGATGAACTTCCAAATTGACGACAGCCTGCACGATCGCAAGATTGTGCTCAGCTCTGGAGTGGTAATCAAGATTGGCAGGGGCCTGCACTACTTCGAGCCCGAGCGGGAGGGCTCGTATAGCTTGGGCCTCTGCGATTTGGATTTCCGCAAGTGCCTGGCCACCGAGGTGGACATTTGGAAGTGTCGGGCTTTTGCCAAGAGGCCGAGGGACTCGCAGGAGGGCGAGGAGCGCCCGGAGAGACACGGCTACTCGAGTGAATAGTGAGAGTGAGGAGATTTCCTCATAATCGAAAGGAATTAGGTCAGTCATTGGCCTTATCGCTGGTAAAAGCAGTACTGGAAATCAATAAACGCAGCAGTTCGTTAATCTCTCGAGCGATTCAATGGGCGGGAAGCGAAACCTGATCGTTATTGCTTTTACCAACGATTATATTTCGTCATGGTCAAGATTGAACAGAGGTTAGAGATATAATAGCCAGAAATTTGAGAAAGAAAATGGGGATATTCGGGTCCTTTCAAATAGTTGAAGTTATTTAAAAATCCCTACTAATTACTGTAAAATACTTATAATTACTTCTTTATAGCCAAAGTTAGATCTTATCTATAGAAAGCCTTAAAAAAAATATGCAAATTGAATTCCATTTCAATGACAAACAAAGAAAGTTCAATGACTAATGGATATACTGCAATGCCTTTTTATCATTGTTAAATTAAGCCTTGTTTCAAACAATAAATAAACCTGGAGGGTCTAAATTCCAATTTTAACATAAATTCAATTGAAAAAGGAGACAAGACTGAAGGAAATTAAATCTACAAAAACAAGATTCTTTATTTAGAGGTAAAAGTTATCATTAAAGGAACGGAAAAGGGTTTTACTAGAGTTTGTAATTTTTTCTAGAGTTTCTAGTGAGAGTTAGGCTTAACCAGACATTAAAATGAGCTTTCCAGCACTTACTAGTTACTCGTTATTAAAACAGCGAGTTAAAGCTAAAGTTAAAAATTGTCAAATCGAATAACTTCAAAGCGTTTTACTAGAGATAGTAACCTTTTCTACAATTAATAGTGAAAGTTAGGCTTAACCGGACATTAAATTTAGCTTTCCACCAACCTAAAACCTACTCGCCACTCGTTATTATAACACCGAGCAAAGTTCAAGCTCACCTGCGAGTCCGACTCCACCGAGTTGGTATCGTTGGCATGGAAGCCCATGCGTGGGGCTCCATTGGCCCGCACATACTGTGTGGCCGGGTGTCCCGCCTCGTCATCATCCTCCTCATCCCCCAGATCCTGGGCATACATATGATGCCCATTGACTCGAATGGGCGAGTTCTCCTCGGAGGCCGAGGGAAAGTGATGATCCGTCAGGGTAATAACACGCGGCGGCGTCTGGACGCGAACTAAACCAATCGATGGGTTCTTGGGCAGTATGGAGTTCTCCAGCTGGATTTCGCGCGGAGCAGAGCGCGTCTCCAAGTGCTGATTGTGGCCCAGGACCACGATTCGGTCCGGCACGTTCATGTCGATCTTGTCGTGGTAATTCCATGAGCTAATCAGCCCGTTCTGGTTGGACAGCAGCAGATCCTCGTCGGAGAACTCGCCAGTGGCCTTGATGCGCTTGGGGACGCGCATCTTGTCGTTGATTTCGTGGGCGAACTTGGCCTCCGTGTAGAGATCATCGTCCAGGCCATTGAACATGGGCGTGGGCGACTGGGGCGTTGCCATGATGTTTCTTCTTATTCTATTCCTGCTGCCGTATTCCGCCGTATTCGTCGCTATCCGCTTCCTTTTGGGTTTTTCGATTAGTTCAGTTTTATTTTTGGCGAAGAGTCGGCGGTGAGAGAGACGTTTTCATAACACATTAATTACCAGAATTTAGATCGCGACACATTTTTGGTTGTGTGTGTGTTGCGTCGTCTGTGTGTGGGGTCTGAATTATACTTACTGTGCTCGCTCGACTGACAGGAAAATGTCCGGGAAATGGGATAAATTCGTAATAAATTTACAAATTTTCGCCTGCCTTTTGTTATGTGTGAGGGAGCAGTGTGACCGAAGGACGCGCTCGCAAAATACCGAACTAGAACGAAGCTACCTTTTCCTTCCCGACAACTGGTCACACTTAAAATGTTCAAAACCCTTCCAACGATGATTTTTCCTTACGTTACTATGCCACACTTCTTCATCTTTTTTAAGAAAACTGATAGTTATCTATTTTAATATGTATTTTTGGATACTCCTAAGCTTTTAAAAGTTCCAGGCTCTACTCTGATTTTTCCTTACGTCACGTTGCTCACTTCACGTTGCTTGATTACGTTTTTCAGTTATCGATATATCGGCATGCTTTCACATCCCTAGTATCGATAAGGCTATCGATATTTATCGTGACCAGCTCTAGCCGACAGCAGACGCGCGTCTTTTTTTATCAAGTGATTTTTTCTGCATTAACAGCGAATTGCAGCCGCCAGCGTGTGAAAGATTGTTCAAAACCTTCACCAAAAGTAAGTTATAAAGTGGAGAAAGTTATAAAATTAACCGGAGAGTGTTTAAAATGCAAACTGCAAACGCAGCGAGGGAACCAGTGAGAGTTGGTTGGGGGGGTGGCTCTGCCAGCGTCGCTGCCTGCACAATGTACAGTTGCGGCAGCGACGTCGCTTTTCCTTTTCGGCGCGCAAACACAAAAATAAAACAAAAGAAAAATACAGAAATACTTAAATAACTTTTAGTTTGTGTGTGCGTTTGCGGCTAAAAATAAAATATAGAACTAGCCGGTATAGCACTTGAAGCTAATATAAGTAAATACATGTCATAAGTTTGGTGGCAACACGTTTTTGGAGGGATTTTCACAGAGAGAGGTCCTTTGGGCGCGAAAATATTAAAAGTTAATTAAATACTCTTGCGGTAAAATATAGTTAGTAAAAATACAACATTTAACAGCAATTTTTATCGTTATTCATTTCCAGCCCTGTATTTCTTGGGATTTAACAGAAATCCCTAATATATATCATCATGGACCGACGCCTGAGACGCCCGCGTCGCACGGATGAGGTGGCAGGAGCAGGAGCTCCTCTCTTGCAGTCCACACAGCCCAGCCTGTTGCCGGTGACCCGGCGGGCGGGTTCCCTCACAGCAGCAGCAGCTGCAGCTGCCGCCGCCGCCGCCGCTGGACCCGCCACCCGGACACGTGCCTCGCCGTCGCGCAACAAGGCACCGCCTTCGCCGGATCTCGGGCCGCGCACTCGACGCTCCAGCCGTCCCAGGTCATCGGTGGGACCCATGACTGCCTCAACGCTGCCTACCAAGGCCGCCATTAAGGTCCGCACGCCCATCCGCGAGGTTCCAGAGGTGAGTAAGGGTTTTAGGGGGTCGGGGTAGGGCTCTTATCAGCTCCAAGGGCTTGGGTGGAGTGGGAGTCAATGGAAGGGGAAGCTTATCTTGTGATTACAGTGGTTATAATTGTTTTAAAAGGAAAATGGGTTAAGAACTTGGTCACTTTTGTGTTTAGATTATAGTTTAAAGATTAAGCAGCATTTTTTATATAGAATAAAGTTAAAGAAAGGCATTATCTGGGCTTATTTTAGCTTTTAAGCGATAATATTCAAAAATTTCCGAATCTAAATCAATTAAAGTCCAATATCTAATCACCTTTGCTTCTTAGAAACCTCTTACTAATCCTACACTCTCTTCTTTACCCCAGGTTCCATCCCCCGTTCGTCAGTCCACCAGCAGCAGTCTGCCCATGACCCTGACCACCAACACATCCAGCCGGGCCCCCAACAAGTCCTTCAATGCGAGCTCCCTGAACAGCGGGAATTACATCAGCAGCAGCTCTACAACCACAACCACCACAACCTCGGAGCGCATCGAGATCCGTGCCGAGGGCGATAGCGAGGTGGACACGGACTCCATACGCAAGCGCATCACCGAGCGACTCCGGCGATCGGTGTCGAAGACCATCTCGAATTTGGCCGGAACGCCGGTTACCAACACGGAGGAGGGCAGTCGCTACAGCCGCAGTGTGTCCAGATCGGTGTACGATGACGAGAAGTCATCGAAAAGGAGCTACTCCACGGGCGAGGAGGATCTCGAGGAAGAGGAGGAGCTGGAGGAGGAGTTCCGCAGCTTCAATGCCACCCGGAAGTCGGCCACGCCAGCGGAAACGTCGTGTCGCCAGCTGAGGGCCCCACAGGAATTCGGCGGCTGGCTGGGTGCCTTACTGCTGCTGCTCCTGGTGCCCACCGCCGTGTACTACCTCACCTGGAGCTGCACGGCAAGGAATGCCTGTCAGCTGAAGCATCTCAATCCGAGCATCCTGCTGGATGTCAACTATCTAACGCGCCAGGTGTTCCAGCCGCGAGTGGTGGCCGCCTTTGCTGCGTACCACGTGGTGGCCTTCCTGCTGGTGGCCCTGCTGCCCGGACGCCGGGTGCATCTCACCCGGGAGACCTACAACTTCAACGCGCTGGGAGTGGCAGCCACCTTCCTGATCGCCGGCGGCATTGCCGAGTATCTCAAGTATCCGGTTGTGAGCTTCGTGCTGCGTCACTATCTGCGCTTCTGCATTTACGGCCTGGTTGGGGCCTTTGTGGCCGCCGCCTGGAGCTACTGGCTGGTGGACACGGCCAAGTACAACGTGCTCAGGCAGACGCTGACCAATGATTATGGCAGGACCGGGAGCTTTGTGGTGGACTTTGCCCTGGGAAGGCAGCTGAATCCCAAGTGGCTGGGACGCGTGGACTGGAAGCAGTTCTACTATCGCCTCTCCCTGGTGAGCACGCTGCTGTATGCCGCCTGCTACATCTACCAGACGCTGGTGTGGCCCCAGAAGCCGCAGCTGGCGGAGCAGGAGGGCAACATCTACTTGCATGTGGCGAAGTACTACTGGAACAATGTCAACTACGATACGGGCACCCTGCTCTCGGCCAGCTGCCTCTTCTTCTATGTCTTGGACGCCATCGTCTTTGAGCACCACCTGAGCTCCTCCTTTGAGCTGCAGCACGAGGGCTATGGGGCCCTGCTGCTCCTGCGCTATGCCGCCACTCCCTACCTCCTGACTTCGGTCACCAAGTATTTCTACGAGCAGCGCGTGCCCATCAGCTGCTGGTATGCTCCGCTGGGAGTGGGAGCCCTGCTCTGTCTTGGGTTGCTAGTGAAGCGCTACAGCTGCGCCTACAAGTACAAGTACCGACTGAACGCCCAGAGCCCGCTCTTTGCCAACATCTCGACGATCCACACGTTCCAGGGAAGCCGCCTGCTGCTGAGCGGAATGTGGGGATGGGTGCGTCAGCCCAACTACCTGGGCGACATCCTGTCCCTGCTGGCCCTCGCCGCTCCCATGGCCCTGCGTCCCGCCTGGCCACCGCTCCTGGGACTCGGCCTGATTGTCCTGCTGCTGCTGCACCGCGCCACGCGTGCGAATGCCAGGAACCTGGCGCGCTACCACTCGTCGTGGCAGCGGTACAGCACACAGGTGCGCAGCTACGTCCTGCCCAGGATCTATTAAGTAAGCCTACGTACCCTCTGTGGCCATTTTTAATTCGATTTTTATTTTGTTTATACCTTTTATGTTTCGAATTTGTATATATAAATACGTCTTTATATTCAGACCATCAAAATGCATCAACTATACCTCTCTCCCCCCATTGAATTAGTACAAAATTTGATTTTACCATCGCCGACGATCATTTTTAATAAGAGACTTACACTTCACCTACATAAGCTTAGTTAAGCTTAGTTAAACAAAAGACCCCCTCCCCCCCAACACCATCTAGCTGTACGAACTTATGCGCTTAAGATCTAGAAACCTTACAAATATTCATTACTTTATTGCTCTTTATGCGTACGCATATAGGAATTACTTTGTACACAAAACAAAAAAAGTATATACATTAAATAAATCTATAGTTTCTATGCTAAAAGGAAACGCAAAGTGATTGGAGTTATTATTGGGGTTTTAAGGGGTTTCAGGGGGTTCTTTTTAAGAGGTTTCGGAGCCAGTTAAGAGCCCATTCCATTCTTCATTTATGTTCCAAGATAAAACATTAAGAAAATGAGGATTAAGTAAAACAAAGACTATGGTCACACTACGATTTTGAAAACGAAATAAAGCACATTGAAAAAGCTAAACCAAGAAAAGAAATCAAAGAAATAAAATACATAGAATCGATATTTGGTAAAAGCTACGATAACAGACCCTAAATAACATGCTTTGGATATTTAAAAAAAATACCATTATAATAACCCAACAAATAACAAAAAAAAAAACCCGTTCCGCCTAACCCATAAATATTCATAGCCGAATCATTATTCTCACTCATTTAACCAAGTCGCTGTAATCTAGAATCTAGCATCTAGATAATCTTATAGAAATCGATTTTCGCTTAGAACTCGCCAGACTTTAAGGTCAGGGCACACCCCCAAAGCTGATTTCAAGTTGAATCTGAATACTAAAAATATGATGGGGCATATTTCAGGGCTTTTGCAGCACAAAACTGCGCCCGACGATGTGATGATGATGATGGATGTCAGGCCAACGAATAAAAGAAGTAATTTTGTGTAAAAATACCCGCTCCACCGTCCTCCGGTTTTTCTTTTTTTTCAGTTCGCCGGACGTACCGCATAAAGTTCTGTGGGGTTTTGGAGGGTTCTGGGGGCGTGGTCCGAAGCCGTTACAACTGTTAATGACATTTACGAATGTTTGCGAGCAACCAAAACTTGGTAGCTCCCGTGCTCTCCTCCCCTTCACACACATAATGCCGAAATAATGACGAAGTCTGGGCTTGCACCTCTAAATAGCACTAGACTTTTGGCGTTACACTGAAGGATTTTTAAGAGGGTTTAATAATACTAAAAGTGAAATAAAGAATTTGACATCAGATTTTTTAAAGCTTGATCGCAATTTTAATAATTTGTTAAATATATTATCTTGAATTTGTGGTAAAAAAAAAAAAATAGGAATATAATTTATGAAAGATTTTTAGAAAAGTAATCAAGATATTATTGATGTTTTCTATATTTCCAAGGATATTAAGACTTACTCCTAAGGCTCAGGGATTTTTAGAAGATTCCAATTTCATCTTAGGTTCGAAAATATGTTAAATTATAGTATATGTGGCTTGAAAAAACTTTTAAAAAATATAAAAGCATTACAGAATCTTTTGGTATTTAAAGAAACCTAGCAATTAACGCTCTTATATTTTAGATTTTTGAATTATACTCTTAAATTAAATAAAATTGGGTATATCAGACTTATTTTTTAGATATTTTAGAATAATACCATAATTTTTTCCGGTGCCGAATGCCGTAGAAAAATGACGCGGAAACTGTCAAAAAAAGAAAGCAAATGGTGGGTGAAAAAAATCATGGAAAGCGGCTAGGAAAACCTCTGCGGCGGCGGCGACATTTGCGGTTTGCTATACAAATGACCGGCCGCCGTCGCTGACTGCCCCGCCCATTTAACGAAAATTATACAATAATGGCGTCAACATTAGCAAATTGTGCGCTTGTCGCAGTTCCCATTTTGGACATTTTCCATGGCTCCTTTCCCCTCAAATTTCGTCATTCGTTCTCCTTTAATGAGCGTTTAAATTGGCGGATCCTGGTTTTTTTTTTTTTTCCTTTTCCTTGCTGTATTTTGCTGATTGATTGCCCGGCAATTTTGTTTTGGTTTTTGTGGGAAATGCATAAATGATTTGTACAGGCATGCAAATTAAATGGCTGGCAGTCCGGTATTTCGGTGGGAAATCTATTAGTTGTTGGCTTTATTTGGGTTTTCCAAATATATTAAAGTCAGTGAGCAATGGTTTCTATTGAAACAACTGCTTTTCCTTTTCATTAATATTTATTTTAATATTATTAAACTCTCCTTACATTTAATACAGATATTTCTTAAAAGCTTTTAAAGTTTAACAGAAGTAAACCCATAACTAATTTAAAATTGACTTTTAAAAACCCCTATTTTAAGTTTTAAAAGAGATTGTTTCTCATACTAAAATCAAAGAAAAAGTAATTAAATTGAAAAAGAAATATCTAAAATCCCTTATTTTTAAGAGAATTTAACAACTCTTGTCAACCAAGCTCAAAATATCTATTTTATCTCCTCCCTAAAAACTCGAACTAAACTGAAGCTAATCGCCACTTAAACAAGTTTCCAAGCTCAAGACAAAAAAATAAATAAAACAAAGATAAACGTCCTAATAACTCGTACTCGCTCCTGGTATAAATCACGCCTTTTGTCAGCATCAGATAAGGTTTGGCATAAATTTAGCTTTAATTGACTTAATGCCTTGTACTTTTATCAAATAATTAATTACAGAGCACCGAGTGGGCAACACCCGTTGTTGGCCAGATGACAAGATCAGCTAACACCTCCAGCTGGGTCACAGCGAGGAAGTGCTTCCTTGGAGTCTTAGTTTATTTTCTTGCTTTTTCGTTAATACTACAACTTGGTTGGCAGTGGGCGGGTTTTCCTCGAGCCTGCAGTTAGTTTGTCAACCAGTTTTCACTCGTGCTGTTGGCTCTTGCGTGGGCGCCTTATGGCCCCATGGCCCCCTTCAGAGTTTTCCTTTCAATTATCAAGTTTTCTATATAAATTTTCTGGGCTGTGCAGCCTGCAGTGCATTTTGTTGGTTTGTAATTGGTTCATGTCAACAAGTAAGATCGATATCGCTGCTCTGTGCTCTGACATTCTTTTGCTTTTGTCGTTTTGCCAGGCAATAAAATTGTTATTGATTGTAATTAGGTTGGTAATGGGGTTATTTATGTGTGCCACTGCACGTTCCTTGTTTATGTACTGCACTGTACGCTGCACTGTAAGTGCTGACTTCGGGCAAGAGTCGTGATTGATTGATGGTCGGTCGGACGGATGGACGGAACGGACGGTTAGTCACTTGAAAATTGATTGAAAATTGCAGGCAACAATTTAAATCAATTTGGCGTAGGTTTAACAACAATATAACTTCTACTAACTGTCATAAACAGAGGATATGGGTTAGAGGAAAGTTATTTAAACGAAATTTAGAGTTTAATATACTTCAAAAACTTTCCGTAGGCTTAAACATTAGGTTCTAGAAAGGATAAATGTAAGAATTAAAGGAAAAAAATGTTTAAGTATTCTAAAAATTATTAGGCAGAGACTTACCTTTTTTTAAGTTCATACAAAAATATTTAGGGATAGAGAAAAATTATTAGAGCATGGGGTTTAGTTTCTAAACATTTATTTACAATATAAACTACTTTAAAAACCTATTTTTGCTAAGAAAATAAATATTTAAAAACTTATAAGACTGAGAAAAAAGTAAATGCAATGTGTTGTTGCAAAGAAAATATTCTATTAAATAAGTCAGACTATTATTTATATTATAAATTTTATAAGACCATTTTTAGATAAGAAAGTTTGTCCTAAAAGTAATTAAATTAAATAAAAAAGAAGACCAAATACATTAATTAATTAATTAATTAAAGCCTCCACGAAAATTCAACTTAGGAAATTCCCACTAAGAGCTTCTCCGCTTGTACGTGTCTTTCCTGGAACTTTTTAAATTACCCAAAATGGGACATAATTAATTCAGAGACCTAACCAACCCAAGTATCACTGACCAAGAGTTTTCCCCCGAAAAAACAATTTATGCAGGGACCTTGAAAAAGGCTCTTGACAACTTTCTGCGGCACAACAATGGCCGAGTGGCAGCGAGGACAGTGCGAAAATAAGACAGGACACGTTGACGAGCGATCCTTTTGTTCGCCAGTGTCACATCCATCTTCATCAGTCCAAAGTTTGCATTTAAATTGGTAATTAACACAAAGCGAAAGCGAAAGCCGAAAGCGAGAAGAAAAATGCCAAGCGAAATAAGCACGAACACAAAAGGCACTAAACAAGATGACATTGAGCTGGAGAGGAGGTGGAAGGATGGTGAATGGAGGCGGAAACAATCAACTCAACCGAAGGATAAGAAATGTTCAGGACACCCAGAGAAAGAGAGGTCATGGAAAGAATATCAGTTTAAAGTGCTAAATTGATGGTCAACTCGAAAAATGTCAGAAATACTGCTAAAAATGGGAGTTATCAAAATGTTATAACCTTAAAACCAAACCCGGAAGCTATAACCAGTTGGGAATTATAGTGTCAAAGTTAGGTAAACAGTGAAAACGGCAAGAAAAAAATGTATTACTTAATTTTGACTTATAATTATGCCATTGTACTGTTAAAAATATAAACTAGAAGTAATTTTAGACCTATAAACCATTTGAGAATTATAGTGAGACCAACAACTTCAGAATTATAGTGACAAAGCTAGGTAAACGGCGAAAACAGAAAGTGAGAGATGTTTTTCTAAGTTCTTATTCTACTTTGGCTCACCATTAAAAAATTTAGAGAGTGTCCTTGGATTTTTTACATTTATTTTTACTTATTGTAAAGATCCTTTAAAGTGTTTCAGTGTAAATCCATCAAATCTCCACCAAGGCAATAATTTCGTTGCCTTCTCTAACTACACTCCTTCGACGTTATCATTTCATTAAATCGCCAAAAACGAGAGGATATAAAAAGAGGAAAAAAGACAATGGAACGGAAGTGGAGATAGTGGCAGCACGCCAACGCTCACGTCCTTCTATTAAGCGTCGTTTGCCAATTGAATGTAAATAAGAGCGGACAGAAAATGAATGAAAATTCCTTGGGAAATTCGGCAGGAGGAAGCTGAATCGTGTTGAGCAGGTCATCAAGGACAATTGCCCTGCTTGACGACTTAGTTGACAAGAAAATGGAGAATGAAGCCATCGACAGGTGACAAGCAATTTATTAGCCATCGATGCGATGAGGGAAATTGAGGGGGAAATGGAATAAGATTATTTTTGAGGATAGTGGTTAACTAAATAAAATAATTCTAATACAAATAAATCTTAAAAGTAATCGAAAAATGTATTTATATACAAATAATCAAGTTTCAAAAAAATAAGAACCGTAAACAAACTAATTTTACCTTTAAAATTGAACTAACTTATTTTATAAATTATTTTTAAGACTTCTAGCACTTGAATAATATTCTAAATAATAAAGCAATAAATATTTAATCAGCTTATCCT
>VNJO01012405.1:0-20280 GCA_008042535.1 Drosophila tani | reverse complement strand
GACAATATAATATCAGCGGTCATGCACCATTTCGAAGCGTCTCCATTTGCCACGTCAGGGTTAAACTTCGGCAAAGACACGTCACGCACTTGAGACTGCACACATGCCGATGACTGCATGTTTTTTGCAAATTCCACGAGAGTACGATTTTGCATTTCCATTATTACGCGCCACTGTTCTTCAGTAAATGTAGGAGGTAGCACAGATCCCACTTCTGATGTCGGGTTAACGTTTTGGGTTTGGTCGTTCATGTTCTTTCTTTTAATATTTTCACAAAAGCTGCGCGCAATTAGCAAGTTCACTCCGTGTCTGCCTTTCCTCGTGGTCGCCGTAATAATGCCAACCCTTATGACAACTCTACTTTTACCCAAAAGTAAGACCACGCATGTTGCAATGGATTAAATCGCCATCTCCCTCTTTTCTAGCAGCACTAGTGACCTCACTCAGCAACAGCTCTCTTTGTCTCGCTCAATCAAACCATTCAGAGAGAAATTACTTACATGTACTGTTTTACCAACACTTATACCAATACGTAACAGTATTGCTAGAAAGTAACGGACCTTCAAACATAGTGTTATCAAATGTAGTGTATTGTGTTAAAGTGTTGGAAAGTGACTTGTACACTGTAAACAATTATTTATGACCCGACATATATATATTCTTGATCAGCATCACCAGCCGAGTCGATCCAGCCATGTCCGTCTGTCTGTCTGTCCGTCTGTCTGTCCGGCTGTCTGTCTGTCTGTCCGGCTGTCTGTCCGTCTGTCTGTCCGTCTGTCGGTTTCTACGCGAACTAGTCTCTCAGTTTTTGAGCTATCGCGCTAAAAATTTTCAGCATAGTCTTATTTTTTAAGCACGCAGTATATATGTCGGAAAGACCGAAATCGGACTACTATATCCTATAGCTGCCATAGGAATGATGACGAAATTAATGTAAAAAATTTTAGCTTCGTTGTTTTTCAACGTATTTCTATACATTTTTCTATATAGAAGTTTTTTATTGTTTTAGAATTACGATTTTAATTTCATTAAGATCGGACCACTATATCACATAGCTGCCATAGAAGCGATCGGTCGATTTATATGAAAATGTAAAATTCTTTATGTAAAATGTAAAATTTACAAAATTCGATGTTTTTTCAACATTACTAAAATGGTTCGATTTTCAATGATCCAATTGCAGACTGCAAGGGTATACCAACTTCGGTTTTAAATATAAATCGCCTAGGTCATACGGTTGAACTTATTTTAATACCATTGCAGAGGGTATTATAATTTTTCCATGATATTTGAAACGCAGTGAAGGAGGCATCTCCGATCCCGTAAAGTATATATATTCTTGATCAGCATCACCAACCAAGTCGATCTAGCCATGTCCGTCTGTCTGTCGGTTTCTACGCGAACTAGTCTCTCAGTCTTTGAGCTATCGGGCTGAAATTTTCAGCATAATCTTGATTCTTAAGCTCGCAGTATCACTGTGGACGGCAGTCCACGTAGTGACGATGAGCACCGAGACTGTGGTGCGCAAGTAGACTACTATATACAGCCGTAGAATTGAAAATCTCCTACGATAGTTCGATCAGAACCATTTATATCTTGATCGAAAGGTATTGTAAACCTCTTTGAAACTGCATACTAAGAATTTTCAAAAAGGAAAAAAGGAGTTTAGGAGAAATGGGAGTGAAAGTGCGAAACTGAACATTTTGAAAATTGGAGCTATTGGGGCCGGTGGAGTAAAAATCCCAAAATTTTTAATTTTGTTGTGATCTAGCTTTAAATACGCGTCGAATGACACCTCGATCATCCTGATCCGATACTCCGTTCAAAAGATATTCAATAAACAAGATTTTAACGGCCTTTCCGAAATGAAAACGTTTGTCCTGTTGTTTGTCTGTGGGTCTGTGTGTCTGTCTGTCTGTCTGTCTGTCAGTCGATTTTTTTGTTTTAGAGTCCTGGAACCACTTTTATTTTATTAACAGCTTGAGCTGAACATTTTTTGTTCTACAACTATTTGGGTTTCCTGCTAGTTTGGCGGGAAAACAGCTAAAAAAGCCAGATTTCCCGCGCCCATAACTTCTAAACGACTAAAAATAAACCGAAAACTCCATATAAAAACGCGAAAGAAAGCTAAATTCGGTAAACCGAAGTTGGTAGACCCTTGCAGTCTGCAATTGGATCATTGAAAATCTAACCATTTTAGTAATGTTGAACAAATGTCAAATTTTGTAAATTTTACATTTTACATGTATAATTTTACATTTTCATATAAATCGACCGATCGCTTCTATGGCAGTTATATGATATAGTTTTCCGTTCTTAAAAAAATTAAAATCGTAATTCTAGAACCATAAAAAACTGTTATATCTCTAAATTTATAGAAATACGTTTAAAAAGAGAGAAGTTAAAATTTTGTTTACATTAATTTTGCCATCATTGCTATGGCAGCTATAGGATATAGTAGTCCGATTTCGGCCGTTCCGATCAGTATATAAATGCGTGCTAAAGAAATAAAACTATGCTGAAAATAGCTCAAAAACTGAGAGACTAGTTCACGTAGAAACCGACAGACGGACAGACAGACAGACAGACAGACAGACAGATAGACGGACATGGCGAGATCGACTCGGCAGGTGATGCTGATCAAGAAAATATATACTTTATGGGGTCGGAGATACCTCCTTCACTGCGTTGCAAATATCATGGCGAAATTATAATACCCTCTGCAAGGGTATAAAAAAATATAACGAAATGAGCAAGAAGAAGAATTTTGTGGGATTTCGTTTGGCTGGGTACTAAGATGAACGGAATTCCGTGAGCGAACCGGGAAACAAGGTTGCCAGATGACACCAATATTCCGTAAGCGAAATAAATGAATTGCATATATTCCGGGAGTGACATGTAGGGGAAGGGTGAAGGGGGAAGTCGCTGCTCGGTTGGAGCGCTTCGACAGCCGTTAGGATAATGTGGAATTAATAAAATACGTAAAGGCGAGTCCCAATATATGCGACTTAACACATAAAAGCCATTTTAATTGTGTTTTTAGACAATTTGCCGTTGGCGCCACTATTATTGGCTTCATCTCAATTGCAACGTATTATATTAATAATATGCCCAATCAAAATGCGTTTGAATTAATTTCTCTGTATATTATAAAGTTTGTTTACAAAACATATCAGTAAATACAAGTCTGTGTGACCAATTTTTTACCGATTCCGGCCATTTTCTTTATTTTTCTTGGTCACACTGGTTCCCGAACGAAATATATAGCAATTTCGCTCACGAAATTCCGTAAGCGGTTTTCGTTGATCTTAGTACTAGGCTTAAGATGATCGGAATTTCGTGGGCGAACCGGGTAAATAGGTTGCCAGATCACACCAATATTTCGTAAGCGAAATAAATGAACTGCATATATTCCGTGAGCGACATGTAGGGGAAGGGTGAAGGGGGAAGTCGCTGCTCGGTTGGAGCGCTTCGACAGCAGTTAGGACAATGTGGAATTGATAAAAGACGTAAAGGCGAGGCCCAATATATGCGATTTAACACATAAAAGACATTTTAATTGTGTTCTTAGATAATTTGGCGTTGCCGCCACTATTATTGGCTTCAACTCCATTGCTACGTATTATATTAATAATACGCCTAATCAAAATGCGTTTAAATTAATTTCTCTGTATATTATAAAGTTTGTTTACAAAACATGTCATTAAACACAAGTCAGTGTGACCAAAGAGAATCTATCTATAAGTTGCTCTATGCTCCCGGAATACACTGCCGCTAACTAGCAACTAGCAAATACGATTCGGTTAGTTAAGACACTAAAACCCGACCGCTTTGACAACCGACAAGACTACCTTCCTGGAAAAAAATGATTGAGTTTGTGCATTCTCTACTTATTAAGCAAAGTAAAAGCAATTGATTTTCTACGGACCCAATTTTGAGTGTTGAATTAATACGAAGCGGAAATGCCGTAGTTCTTCAGAAGCCGCCCATGAAGGTGACCCACATGCCGCTAATACCGGAGGAAGAGCTGAACCCATTTGAATCTTTAAACACTCCTGAACTTTAAGATTTAAACGTAAGTACAAGCAAGCAGATGTTAATTTACCCTTGCAGTTATAAAAGATGTATTATTTAAAGCTTGTATTATTTTTTTCAAGGTTAAATAAATGTAAAAAACTTTTTGTAAAGAACATAAATAATAATAATTTTTGTGTGTATACAAATTTACAGATTTAGAAAGTAACAAAAATAATTGGCGGCGCACAGTGGGGTAACAGAGACCAAAATGGCGATCAAATCAACTAAGCGTGATAGAGGAGCCATTGTAATATTTTCATATTAGGTTTAATTCACTTATATAAAAAAAAACATAGTTACCAAAAAACTTTTTTTTTAATATTTTAAATTAGTTTTTTTTTTTTTAGTTATGTAGAAACTAGATTACGCTTTAATGGTACTGTTTTACCATATATACGCTGAAAATTAGGTAGCAATTAGTAGTTTAAACCAACTTTAGATATACAAATTACAATTTTTAAAAAATAATACAAATATAAAAACATTTTTTTAATTCATAATTCATTTTTAAAGAAGATTTTAGTCAAAATAAATTTTCAGGGAGCTTAACATATGGTAAATTATTACCTTTTTTGATTTAAATTAATATTGTTTTTTACTCACAGAAGCTAGTTTGGTAAGGGACCCTTAGTTTCTTAACTCATTAACTATAAAAGTAACGCAAAAAAGTTGCCAGGTTCGAATTCTGCAACCAAAATTGACATAGAAAACGATTTAAGTTTGGAAAATTATCTCTGTAAAGGGTAACAACAAGATTAAAAGGTTTTGAAAAAATTCGTATTTTTTGAGGTTAGGAAACATTTAATCGATTTTCTCAAAAAATGCACAAAAGGGCACCTTTATTTTTACATATATGAAAGTTTATATCAAATAGTATTTTTCACTAAAACATGAAGACGGCGAAACCCGTCACTTCCGATAAAGCTTAATTTAAGGTTTAACAAAAAAATTTTTAAAAATTATAATATAATAATATTGAAGCATTATATGATAATTCAAAATTAGCTTATACGTCAAATATTTTAATGGCATACCAAAATTTTTATTTATTTAAGCATGTTTTTTTAAACATATATTTAAAAATGAAGAAAAAGTGTAGTTTTTATTTTCATATAAAATTCGGAAAAAAATGTATCTTTGTGAAAGGATTGTGTTGGTCGTGTAAAACATAAATCAAATTATTTTAGAGAAAATGAAAGGCCATTTTATGAACTTTAAGTTGACATCAAAAATTTTGGCTAAATCTAACATTTTTGTTTAACATTAAGCGCCAAAATTGGCTCTGTTACCCCCTATGCGGCGAACAATTATTTAAACGATTAAAGTTAATCTTTGCCGAAAACCTGATCCAGGACTACATCATGGATGGGCCCAACGGACAAAAAATGCTTTAGATCGATTTAAAAAAAAAAACTTTCATATATACAATTAAAGCAATATGTTTGAAATATTTTTTGTTATATATTTTTTCAGGAGCATTGACCAAATCTCGATGGACCCCGATAATGGCACAGGTGACTTCATATACATATCATATCTGGGGTCATAATTGACATCATATAGGACATATTAAGAATGTCACTGATGACTTCGTAAAGGAAATATTTTGAGTCACAGCTCACTTTATATAGAACATATCTAGAGTGTCACTGATGACAACTTAAAGGAAATATTTTTGAGTCACATATGACTTCATATATGACATATCTAGAACGTCACTGATGACTTCATATAGGATATATTCTGGTGTGTCACAGTTTACTTCATATAGGACGTATCATATGCCTCACTTATGCCTAATACGTCTAGTCCATCGATGAAATCATGGGGGACTTCGATGAAAGTGTCATATGACGTTGTCACCATGGTCCGGGGCCGGGCATCCCATACAAAATGTCAATATGAAATGTCACCTGTGCATCACTCGTGCTCTATTCCCTGTCGCCGGTGATTAACCTGGGGATTCGTGAGGGAAATGTGATTTTTGGAACTGAAGGGAGCGTTTCGATTTGTAAGAAATATAGGTCGTTCCCAACCATAAATTCTCTGCTCCCTATGCCATGGGTTCTCTTATCGCCGAACGTTTTGTAGGGGCATAATGGTAAGCATATAAATACATACTTCAATATCAATATCTCTTTTACCTTTCAAATTTTATTGATGTGCTACACTGCCACAAGATGTCAGGGTCGCAATCAACAAAGTGAATGGTTAAGGGGAAATAAACTTAAGTACTTTAACGATTTTATGTGTAGCCTATTTTTTGCTATCCTTTTTTATTATGGTCAATGGTTTCCTTGTTTTCTTACAGTCTTGCGTTTTTTCTAGTTCATTGAATCATTTTTAACATTATTCTGGCCCAACTTTTTTTTCATTATTATTCATTTTTTCATTTTCATTAATGAAAATTAATGGTCTAAATAGACCACTACCGAGAGCGTGCTTTAGGTTTTTTGACAACTTTGTTTTCGATTGTTCGTGTTGTAGTCGGTTTTGTTGAAAGCTGCCAGCGGTTTTGTTACTACAATTTATTTATATTTGGATATTATGCTACTCGGGTTGGGCGATTAACGATTAAGACAACATACATAAACAATATACGGGAATAAATGCTACGACTATTCTTCCAGCCTATGCAGTAAGTAATAAGATGAAATTTTTAATAAATCTGGTTAATGCTAAAAACGGGCTTAAAAATATTTACGATTAGGATAAAATGTTGTCTATCTTAGGTTCTTGTAGTTTTCATAGTTAAACTTATATATTACGACATTTTGAATTAAACACGCTATTCTTGTAATTCTTTAAGTTTCTTGCAGAAAATGGAATCAGCTGTTTGTTGTCGCTACCCTTAAGCTGCTGGCTGTAATCTCTTCTAAGCTCCTCACAGCTTTCTTCCTAGCCTCTTTCCCACTTGAGCAGTGAGCTATTCTTTCGCCGCACTCAATGGCGCCTCAATTTGCACTTCACCTGAAGAGAAAGGACTTCCTCCGCCCAAATAGGGCCAGCACCTTAGTTCGCATCCAAATGATAATAGATAGATTCGGCAATATGCACAAATGACGACCTCCTGCCCTTTCTAGCCCTCACAGGTGCGCTGCCTTCGACATTGCCATCTCTCATCAATTATTAATTTGTGTTTAACTTCAAATTCTATCCATTATTTTGCATTTTTTGCATAGTTCTTGTTATCTGGCTGATTGATTGAATGTCCCTTGACTGACGACACAAATTTTACATATATCTGTTTTACGGGCGTTAAGCAGGTCTCCGTTTAAGATGATTCGCTAAAATCTCTACATCCACGAGGATGAATTGGGGTCTCACCAGCATGCCTTGAAAATTGTTTTCCAATTTGCCTGTAGAAAAATTAATACATTTCTAGAATCCTGACATACCTGAATTCGATGGGACTGCTTATTTTCGGTACTTCGGTGTTAATATTTTCGGTCGGCTCGCAATGGATACAGTTGGCTAAGTACTCCGACGGAGTCTGGAGTTCACCTACAATTATAATCCCGTTACCACCAATAAAAACTGTTATTACTGACTGTCAAGGTTCAGGCACGTGCCAAAACTTTTGCGACTGAATAAGCAATCGCAGCAATCCCGTTTTTTAAATAAATAATTCCTATAAAAGTCAAATCCTCCTTTCGTCCTTATGTCCCTTTATGTCTCTTAGTATCCTTGGTGTCTCCCTGTTGGCTGTCGCCAAATCAAATCGAACACAATGCTTTTCAGCGTGCCTGAAAATCCCTTGGACCCGCTTGGCTGGAGTCAGCACTTCCACAAATTGCCTCTTTTTAGCCCTGGCTGTTTTATTTCTGCCTTGCACTGGGTTAAGAGGACACAACACTGAGCTTTCAGGGTATACTCCGCATTAGAAGCTACTGACAGGCACCGGTGCTGCAGGAAACCGGATGCGGATACGGATACATTGTCTAATTCCGCGATTAAAACTTTCACCCGAATCATGAGCTGTCCCCTAATAGTTCACTCTAGCTGCACTGCTCTCGCGGCTCTCACGAATTCAATTGCACTTTCCGGCTTTAACAAGTTCGCGAGCCAGATTCGAACTCTGCAGCTTAATTGTCTGTTTGCAACTGAAAACAGCCGCCGAAGGACGCGAAGTGCACGGCTTCTCTGCACTGGCCGTCGGGAATCACCATACTTCCAATGGGACCCGAAAGCATGGTGCACAGCAGTTCGGGGAATGGCCGGTGTAGAATCCATTCTCGGCAATTCTGCAATTCGCAGCCATGCCTATTTATTTAGCTTGAAATGAAGTGCGTAGAACCGAATTGTTGAGAGTTAAAAGCTGTAAGAGAGCGCAAACTGCGCTTGGAAAAATGCACTGTGACTCTTTCTGGTTTCTGTTCTCTGTGCTCAACGCTCGGCAGCACACTCAGCTAATTTCATTGAATTACTTGAAATGCGAGTAAAAAAATAGCAGCAGGGATTTATTCACCTGCTAATTGGCTTGGATGCAGCTTCTCCGACAAAGGTGCGACTTGAAAACGCTGCGGACATGTTTCAACATTAGGAGGGGTCTCGTAGCCTTGTCGCTCTTAAGTATTCAAGTCCCTCTCTTCAACTGTCTCGCTATAAACGAAGAGTGCCGATTTCCAGTGTTCCCGAGCTTGCCATAAAATTTCTTGCGGAAACCGACGGCAGCCATGTTAATGCTTTCTGTCCCTCGTCTCTCATCTGTGCTCTCTCGTTCCACCTTCCAAAGCCACAAGCTACTGACAGCTGACGGTCCTCTGGTGAAAAGCATCACGATTTACTGCCGTAAATCCTGTGAGGGGGAGCGAGCACCGGCGGTGCCGCTGAAGCATCAGTGTAGGGAGCCTGCATTGAAAACACGACAAAGCAATGCTTAAGCATTACTGTTATCTGATTATCCGAACACTTCTCCAATTCTTTGGCTAAATAGGCCGAAAGCAGTTGCATGGGCTCTGTGCCGTCCGCCACACTCGCGGCCTCTGGCTGCCCTTTCTGCATAATCAGCTTTCTTTAAAGCTTGTTGCACGCACAACAGCAACGCTATTGCAATGCCCAAACATCATCCCTAATTTAGTTCAATTCATGTTTATCCGCTTACAGTTGACGCCACGCGGATGCCGTGATTCGCCGCCTCTCTAACTCTAACATTCGGCATGCACCAGTATCACGGTGCGTTCAGGCCCGTGCCTCTTTTTGGTTCCTGTTCCTGGCAGTGCCGCGCAGCGCAAATCGATTGCTAGTAATACATCAAAATCTTTCGGATACATGAAATTTGGTTAGTGGCACGCTTCGGCACGTTTCGGCGCGAGAGTACATAGATAGAGATATACAGCTACGGTCAAAATACTTTTAAACCAATATAATGTCTTTTATTAAGCAACTTACACTAGTTTTCACTAAAATCTAATGACTTGATGCAAATGATTCTCAAAAAATGTCTACTTTCAAATTAATAAATTAATAATAAAAAATAAAAATACAAATTATTTAATTAGTTTTACTATCAACCCTTAGCTGAAGAAATGTAACCTTAATATTACGGAATTAATTTAAAGCAGCGTGCCGATCCTAAAACTAATTAAATAATTTGTAATGTATGTAGACAAAAGGAGGTATCTCCGACCCTATAAACTATAAACATATGTTATGAATGTATATTCTTGACCAATATCACCAGCTGAGTCGATTTAGCTATGCCCGTCTGTCCGTTTGTACACACACTAATTTAGGTACACGTAAACAGGCTGCCTTTTATATTTCTGGCCTAGCAATGACAAAATTAAAAGTGGTGGTTGAAAACGGTTTTATTGTTTAAAAAAAAACACTTTTTCATTCGAACGAACTACTAGAACTACACTGAAACATAGTTTTTAAACGCTTCAACTGCTTCTTCTGGCGATGAAAATCGTTAACCCGTAATTATACCCGGTACCCATAGGGTACAAGGGTATAATCAGTTAGTGACAATCGAGAAGGTATGTAACAGGCATATATATTCTTGATCATCATCACCAGCCGAATCGATTTAGCCATGTCCTTCTGTCTGTCTGTCCTTCTGTCCGTCCGTCCGTGTTGGTAAACAGATCTCAGAGACTATAAGAGCTAGAGTTACCAAATTTGGTGACAGCATTGGAATCAGTTAAACGCAGATCAAGTTTGTTTTAAAATTTGGCCACGCCCACTTCCGCCCCCGAAAATCATAAAAATCGGTATATCACTGTGGACGGCAGTCCTCGTAGTGACGATGAGCACCGAGACTGTGGTGCGCAAGGAGACTACTATATTAACTGATAAAATAAATAAGTAGGTATTTGCGGACGTTTTCTAGAAATTTAAGTAAAATCGGATAATAAACATGGAAGTATTTAAACAATAAAGTTTCTGTGTATGCATTTTCTCCTTCTGAGCAGCCACAAAGTCAGTAGCGAAAAAGAGTGTTGCATGCTTTCGGGCGCAGTATTAATTCGAAATGCAGTTGCGTACAGCTGCAGAATTTGTGTTATTTGAACGTTGCTTAACATGTTCTTAGCATCATTTTACTTTTTTTTAATGTTGCTCAGCATGTGTTTAGCAACATTTGTCAATATTTTGTTTTTTATACCCGGTACCCATAGAGTACAAGGGTATTATGAGTTAGTGTCAACCGAGAATGTATGTAACAGGCAGAAGGAGGCATTTCCGACCCCATAGAGTATATATATTCTTGATCAGCATCACCAGCCGAGTCGATTTGGCCATATCCGTCTGTGCGTCTGTCCGTCCGTGTGAAACAACAGATCTCAGAGACTATAAGAGCTAGAATTACCAATTTTGGTGACAACATTGGAATCTGTTGCACGCAGATCAAGTTTGTTTTAAAATTTGGCCACGCCCACTTGCGCCCTTAAAAGTCATAGAAAACGTTAAACAAGCTATACTCATTATTTTCGGGTTAAAGTTAATAGATACAATAAATGAATAAAATAGAGCGGACGTTTCCTGAAAATTTCAATGAAATCGGATGATAAACATGGGAGATATTAGGAATAAGGTTAGAATTTCAATACACCGCCCTAAGACACTGCTATTGCAAGCTGTAGCCGATAGGTGGCGAATTCGAGCCTTGGCCGTGCGATATAATGGCGCCAACTGCAGAAGAAATGACAAAAGCATATAGCAAGAAATGACAAAAAATAACATAATTCATTTTTTGACGCCGATCGAGCGGGTTTTTATGTGTTCCTATAAAATGTATCATTAATTTTTAAGTATGACATTAAATGGTTTAGGTAGGTTAGCTTATTCAAGAGGCGATTTATTTTATCGAAGTAGACTATTATAATGTATTTACAAATTTAAATTGCCTTTTAGTGTGAAGCGCAAACGTTTAGGTACCGGGTATCTCACAGTCGAGCACAGTCGACTGTAGCTTTCTTACTTGTTTTTTCCATGTCCGTGTGATATTTAATTTCACGCACAATGCTTTGGGTACCGGGTATCTCACAGTCGGTCACAATCGACTGTAGCTTTCTCACTTGTTATACCCTTGCAGAGGGTATTATAATTTTTGGTATGAACAATTTTGCGACGTCGAGAGAAAAACTCTTTCGCTGTTGACATCGACAGAGAAGAGAAAGGGAGGGAGATATTCTACATCAGGGGTGCTCAAATCTGTCTTATGTCAGTGTATATACCAACACAAATACATAAAAACATATGCACACTTGTACCAACTCTTAGGCTTTATTTTAAGATGTACACGAAGAGAAACGAACTGGCCAATTCATCGCTCTATTTACTGATCTGCCAAGGAACGCGAATGAATCAATCATAAAGAAGAAAAATAAGTTCAGTGTAGAAAAAAGAACAAATTACATTGGGATTTGCGATGGGAAAAATAGATCAATGAAATTGTTGATGTCTTGATCGGTCTTATCAGCATAGGTTCCATAGGTTATTTTTTCCATAATCATTGGGCAATTTTCAATCCACTTTCAAAAACAAAAATATTTTATTATACCCAATTCTTTTTCCTGGTTCAAAAATAAAATCTTGCCCATATTTTGCGCAAAGACCTTCAATTAGAAATGAGTGCAATAAGTCGTGCTGCATTTTTCGAGGTTTGGTCAAGAAACGTGAAACCGGCTAAGTGAGACTCACTTGTAGATCTCTCAGTGATGGTGATTGTCAGCGAACACTGATCAGTCCAAATTAATATTAATAGGAAAGAAAGCTAACTTCGGTAAAACGAAGTTTATATACCCTTGCAGTCTGCAATTATATCATTGAAAATCGATCCATTTTAGTAATGTTGAACAAATTTCGAATTTTGCAAATTTTACATTTTACATGTAGAATTTTAGATTTTTATATAAATTGACCGATCGCTTCTATGGCAGCTATATGATATAGTTTGTCGATCTTAATAAAATTAAAACAGTAATTCTAAAACCGTAAAAAACCGCTATATCTCGAAATTTAAAGAAATACGTTTAAAAACAAAGAAGTTAAAATTTTTTTTGCATTTATTTCGCCATCATTTCTATGGCAGCTATAGGATATAGTGGTCCGATTTCGGCCGTTCCGACATACGAAAAAAAGTATCGCGCACAAGCAACAATTTTTGTTCCTTTCCGCCTTTCTTCTCGGCCTTCTGATAACATTTTGTACCATAAACGTTGCTTCGGTCCAAGGTAGCTTCTCCGTATGCCACAGTCAACATTCGGAATGCATCCGCGCACTTAATTTCGTTTTTCACACAAAATTTGATACAGGTTCTTTAATTCATTTTTTTAATAGGTAAAAATCCAAGTCGATCCAAAACACGTGCAAGCAAAGCAGCTGTCAACAATTAAGTGAACATTCAAATTGGCAGAGTTTGTCGTCGTAAGTGAGGGACATAAGTACCGACATAAGACCACAAAAAAATCGAAATTCGAATATACGTAACCCGCGAAAATTAAAAATTGGCTGTACTTTTTGAACACACTTCGTATATACTGCGTGCTAAAGAAATAAGACTATGCTAAAAATTTCAGCTCGATACCTCAAAAACTGAGAGACTAGTTCGTGTAGAAACTTACAGACGGACAGACAGACGGACATGGCTAGATCGACTCGGCTGGTGATGCTGATCAAGAATATGTATACTTTATGGGGTCAGAGATGCCTCCTTCACTGCGTTGCAAACATCTGGTCAAAATTATAATACCCTCTGCAAGGGTATAAAAATGCAGTGAAATTTTAGTCAAAAGTTTAAATTGTTACCTCTAAACAAAAATTCCTAAAAATATAAACCAGGTATCACTGTGGATGGCAGTCCACGTAGTGTGGTGCGCAAGGAGACTACTATATATAGCCGTAGAATTAAAAATCTGCTACGATAGGCCGATCAGACTACTATATACAGCCGTAGAATTAAAAATCTGCTACGATAGGCCGATCCGAACCATTTATATCTTGATCGAAAGGTATTGTAAACCTCTTTGAAACTGCATACTAAGATTTTTCAAAAACGGATTAGTTCAGGAGAAATGGAGTTTCGTTTTCGGCACTAAGCTGTATTACCTAGCCTTAAAACTAAAGAGCAGCGTGTCGAATTAGAAACTAGTTAAATTATTTGTAATTTAATTTTGTTAACGTTTCTATTAATCGTCAAAAATTTGATATCAGAATCTTTTGAAGTTGAAGGTGCCATTACAAAACTTAATTACGAATTTTAAAACAAACTAGATCTTTGTGCACCAGATAGGAATGTTGCTACCAAAGTTGGTAGCTCTAGTTCAAATGACTCTGGGATCTGTTGCTTTACACGGACAGACAGACGGACATGGCTAAATCGACTAGGCTGGTGACGCTGATCAATAATATATATACTTTATGGGATCGGACATTATCGGTTGGCACTAACTTATAATACCCTTGTACCCTATGGGGTTGGCAACTTTTGCTCTTATAGTCTCTGAGATCTGTTGTTTCACACGGACTGACGGACGGACAGGCGGACATGGCTAAATCGACTCGGCTGGTGACGCTGATCAAGAATATATATCCTTTTTAGGTTCAAAGATTTTTCCTTTTGCCTGTTACCTACATTCTCGATTGGCACTAACTTATAATACCCTTGTACATTATGAGTACCGGGTATAAAAACGTAAATGGTCCTCGGCTGCATGTGAAGAAATTCTAGACACAGCAAAATTGAAGCGCCACTCTTTCTCTGCAGTATCTCTTAATTTCTTTTAATAGAGTTTCTTTTTGGTTAAAATTAGAAGCAGCAACTAATTTTGTAAAAAATAATGCGGTTTTAGAAACTAGTGTTGGACTAATAATGGCTGAAAACGAGTTTGGTCTTTCTGGATTAGATTCTGGATGTAGTGACTCGAAAAACTAGGGCATTTGGTTGAGCCGATATCAAAATTTCCCATTTCAGAATTGCAAAATGTAAGATACTAGGAATCCCATAGCAGCTTCGCCCGTTGTAAAAATAATATACCTTAATGAAAGTATTATAACTTTGGTCAGATGTTCCTTATAATTGACCTACATCAAATAATCATATTCTACAGCTGGCATATATAGTACGTGCACACTGCGCTGCAAAAATTATTGATACATCAAAATAAAAAAAAAAACATTTCGTTTTTTGTGCTGGTTCTGCCTTTTCGATCTTTACGGGTTACTTTTGGTTGTGTACGTTTTTATACCCTTGCAGAGGGTTATATAATTTTGCCATGATATTTGCAACGCAGTGAAGGAGGCATCTCCGACCCCATAAAGTATATATATTCTTGATCAGCATCACCAGCCGAGTCGATCTAGCCATGTCCGTCTGTCTGTCTGTCCGTCTGTCTGTCCGTCTGTCGGTTTCTACGCGAACTAGTCTCTCAGTTTTTGAGCTATCGAGCTGAAATTTTTAGCATAGTCTTATTTTTGTAAATATATAATGTAAAAAGATTTGAACTTCTCTGTTTTTAAACGTATTTCTATAAATTTTGAGATATAGCAGTTTTTTATCGTTCTAGAATTACGGACAACAATATCATATAGCTGCCATAGAAGCGATCGGTCGATTCATATAAAAATATAAAATTCTACATGTAAAATGTAAAATTTACAAAATTCGATATTATTTCAACATTACTAAAATTGTTAGATTTTCAATGATCCAATTGCAGACTGTAAGGGTATACCAACTTCGGTTTACCGAAGCTAGCTTTCTTTCTCGTTTTTTTGTCAATTCGTTAATAAACCATATTAAATTCAAACGTTTGATTGTAGATAATCTTTTGCCATTTGTTGTCCGGTTCTCCAAAACTGTATCTATCTGATTAATTATACTAATTCCCTGAGGATCTTAACTGCTTTCTATATTTACAATGGGTGGTTACAGGGAATTTGAAAATAATTATTTCTACGAGAAAATTTTCTAGGGGTACGCATCAAAACAAACTGTAGTAGAAAAAAAAACTAAACCTCGGTCGAACCCAATTTTTTCCCGATCCCCCGATCGATAATCACACCTCAGCCAAGGCCCCGTATAAATTCATTCGGCTTAATTAGGCTTTGAAGTCAAGCAGCGGAATAAAAATGCAACCTGCTTTCGACCGCCGGCATTTTGAGAACTTTTGTGAAACTTGAAAAAACTTTTCGAAATCTGCAAAAAAAAAAATTCACCCACTCAAAGATATTAACGAAAAAAAATAAAATAAAACGAGAAAGAAAGCTAACTTCGGTAAACCGAAGTTGGTATACCCTTGCAGTCTCCAATTGGATCATTGAAAATCGAACCATTTTAGTAATGTTAAAAAAGCATCGAATTTTGTAAATTTTACATTTTACATGTAGAATTTTACATTTTCATATAAATCGACCGATCGCTTCTATGGCAGTTATATGATATAGTGGTCCGATCTTAATGAAATTAAAATCGTAATTCTAGACCCATAAAAAACTGCAATATCTTCAAATTTGTTAAAATACGTTGAAAAACAGAGAAGTTAAAATTTTTTTTATATTATATATTATTTATTATATATTATATTATATTATATGTATATTATATAGAAGTCCGATTTCGCATGAAATTTAAAATCTGCTGTTATAATCATACGCAAGGGTATAAAAATAACAATGTAATGTAAATTTATAACATTTATACATATTTATAAAATTTTACATTTTACATGATTTTACATTTTCATATAAATCGATCGATCGTTTCTATGGCAGCTATATGATATAGTGGTCCGATCTTAATGAAATTAAAACCGTAATTTAAAAAAAGTAAAAAAGGCTAAAAATACGAAATTTCGCCATCATTCCTATGGCAGCTATAGGATATAGTAGTCCGATTTCAGTCGTTCCGACATATATACTGCGTGCTAAAAAAATAAGACTATGCTGAAAATTTCAGCACGATAGCTCAAGAACTGAGAGACTAGTTCGCGTAGAAACCGACAGACGGACAGACAGACGGACAGACAGACAGACGGACATGGCTAGATCGACTCGGCTGGTGATGCTGATCAAGAATATATATATTGCGAATTTTCCGGACTTTCTAGTAGACCGATCAAAAAATCTTTTTTTAGCGTGCATATTTAACCAAGAAGGAAGGATTAAAAATAATAAAGATTTTCGATAGGGCCAACCGTATACAGAGAATATTAGCATTTTAAATATTTATAAAACGTTTTAGTTTTAAAAATTTGCCGATCCTTTTTTTGCACCCAAAACTTTTTGATATACATTTTAAAATGTTTTGTGTTGGGTTGAGCAAATAAAACTTTCTCTTTTCATTTTTAAAATGTTCATTTAAGAAAAGGTCATTAAAATTTTGTTTCTTATTTGAGAATGTTCATATTAATCAGAGAAAGTAGAAATATTCTCTTTTCAAATATTAATATGAAATTCTAAAACTTCCGCTTTAAAACGTAAATCGAAAGTTTTAAGTCATACATAATAAAATAAAAATTTTCAGTTGCACATACCAACCATACTTTTCATTTGTTATATTATATATTTCGCTAAACGCGGCTATACAACAACATTTATAATAATAATAATAATATTTATTTATTTAATATCCTGACGCTACAAGTACTTTTGAATTATTACGTCAGTCACAAAAATATTTCATAACTTATTAAAGATATTTTTATATTAACAAGATTTATTTGACTTATTGAACTAATGATTTAGAAGTTATATTATTTTTAATTATAAGAAAGTGCATTTTATTTGATTTACATATTTAAAGTGTTTTAAGTTTTATGATTTATGGGTGTGTGCTAAGATAAGTTTTTAGTTGTTTTTCGAATTGTAATGTGCCTCTAATTGACTTAAGTTGGTTGGGTAGATGGTTCCATAATTGAATAGCGTAAACGAAGAATTGCCTATCAGAGCTTGCAAGTCTTGTGCGTATACTAATAATATTATTCGTCCGTTGCTAGGAAGAAAATCTGATTAGATTAAACAAATACTCAGGTTGCTGCAATATTATAGTTTTTTGAAAGAATATTAAAATCATGAAGTCGATCCAGGTACGAACATTTAGGTTAAAGATGTTATTAGAGCTTTCGGTTACGTGGTCAGTTCTTCTCAAATTGTAAACGTATCGTGCAACATTGTTGAATGTCATCTTAATCTTTTGCTGATTTATTGCGTCACAGTTACCAAATATTTCAAGCCCATAAAAAAGTGTTGGCATCATCAGAGTTTTGGCAATTAAAAGTCGGATATTAGTCGGAATAAAAGACTGTGTTACGTACAACTGCCGTAACATACCATATGTTTTCCCTGTAACTATGTGTATATGATCATTCCAAGAGAGTGGCTTATTAAAGAAAAAGCCTATGTTACAAGCCTTTTCTACATATTCCAAATTCGATATGATATGCTAAACTATGACGTCTGCCACTGTAATTGGAATAACATTTATGGGTTTTTATCAACAGACTCTCAATTAAACTTTCTAAACGCTAACATTGAATATCTTTACAACAGACACGTACCTATTAGGGAAAAACGGGTCAAGAACTCAATAAATTCTTGGTTTAATAATGATATTAAGAGAGCTATAGCTAAACGAGACGAAGCATATGCACATTGGAGACGATATAGAACTGATTATTTGTACGCACTTTTTAAATTTGAAAGAGTGCGTGTAATGAACTGATTTATGCCAATAAAAGTGCTTATTTCAGCCCTAAGCTCACCAGTGGAATAACAACTAGACAAGTCTGGAAAGAAATAAAAAACTTGGGTGTCGGCAATATAAAATCTGTGATAAATAATGACGTAAACGTGGACGATCTAAATGACAAATTTTTGACAATGAATGGTCCTGAATGTAGTTATAATTCGTACCTGTCCACTGAGTCCCAGTTAGGTGGTGGTAATTGTTTTGAATTCGCTTGTGTAAGTCAATGTGATGTTTTAGAAGCTATATTGAAGATAAAGTCGAATGCCATTGGTCTGGATGATCTCAATACATAATTTATAAAAATACTTCTCTCAAAGATTATAAGCCACATCACTTATGTTTTTAATACGTCAATCACCACGTCGACTTTCCCTGATTCCTGGAAAATTGGAAAAATAATGCCAATTCCTAAAGCCAATGACGAATATAGACCCATTTCTATATTCCCCTAACTGTCAAAAATTTTCGATAAAATATTGGCCGAACAAATAAATAGCTTCTTGATCAATAATAATCTGCTGAAATTGCAGCGCATGTATAACTTTTCTTTAACAGATATTGACTTAATGATAGAAAGCAAGTTGTTGCTGTAGGGAAAAATGTGTCAAGGATTCGAGTCGGCCCTCGTGGTGTACCACATGATCTGTATTATCTATGTGTAATGTTCATATGTATGCAGATGATGTTCAGTTGTATGTCAGCTGTCCGTTAATTCAAGTTTATGAATGTTTAAATGTATGTAATATTGACTTGTTGAGTGTTTCCAATTGGGCTAGGAAAAATGGAAAGGAGCCTAAACCCTGTTAAGTCCAAATGCATCGTTATATACAAAAAGAATATTCAAACGGATCATCTACCGAAACTCCGATTGTGAGCCACGAATTTGGAAAATGTAGAAAAGGCTTGTAACATAGGCTTTTTCTTTAATAAGCCACTCTCTTGGAATGATCATATACACATAGTTACAGGGAAAACATATGGTATGTTACGGCAGTTGTACGTAACACAGTCTTTTGTTCCGACTAATATCCGACTTTTAATTGCCAAAACTCTGATTATGCCAACACTTTTTTATGGGCTTGAAATATTTGGTAACTGTGACGCAATAAATCAGCAAAAGATTAAGATGACATTCAACAATGTTGCAATTACAATTTGAGAAGAACTGACCACGTAACCGAAAGCTCTAATAACATCTTTAACCTAAATGTTGTAACGGCGCCTGAAGAAAATTATAGATATTTTATTTCATTTATTTCTTTTTTGTTGTTTGAGCCCGAAAGTATGCTCTTGAAGCTATATATTTGGGCGGAGTTGCCAACTAATTTATTGCCGCTGCGGCTGCATTAGAATAGCTAAAATAGATCAGCTGCATCAGGGTCGCAATTAAAAGCTCAGCTTTCACACCGTGACCAACTTCACAGACCTTGATCTAAAATCCGGCCACGTTCTTTTCTTTTCAATACGTGGAGATAAACACACGCGTTTAAAGTCGAGTGCGTAAAAGCAAAGTAAAATAAAGTCGAAGTCAGTGCTTATCTATTTTTACCGAGGAGCTTTTTACACCTTCGTAGTGACGGCAAGCTGCCGAGGTAAGCTGCAATGTGTTTACATTGATTAGGCGGGGTATTTTAACGCCGTTCGTCTGGCAGATTTCTGCGATCCGCCCGACTTGGCGAGCTGCGTTGGACACTCGGATTAGAGAGCCGCTTTGGACACCCGGAGCCGCTGTGAGTGCCGCTGAGCACGGCCTACGCGGGACATACCCGACGAGCACGAGAAGATCGACGGATTTTTTGTAGTGCCCACCGGAGCACCCTCGCGCCGAAGCGGCGAGAGACGTGCGCATGCGTTAGGTGTCGCCAGCGGAGCACCCCTTCAAGCGGACCAGCGGAGCTAGCCGTTGCTGACCCAGTCCCCTTGGATGTAGACAAAGGCGGCCAAATCTTCAAGAGGCGATTGTAAAACTCCGCGAATAAAGCCGCGCCCAGCGGAGCACCCTTTTAGTCAGC